>UXGD01001973.1:0-29562 GCA_900474315.1 Torymus auratus
TGATGACCTCTATAAATAAACACTGTCGCACAACAATCGACAAATTTTATGAAAAAAACTTTTTTTAATACGTTAAGTTATATCTTGAATTTGGCCAATTTTTTTTATAATTTATATGGTTTTGGAATCGAAATTTTTAATTCGAGTTAAAATTAGCTTCAATTTGACGATTTAACTCACGAATAATTTTTATTCTAAAATAATGATTTTTCAGGTTATTTTTTATATAGAGAAAACATACCACTAGAAGTACTAGAAACATTCTTTTCTAATCAACGACTACATTAGATAATTGATTTTTAGGCTAAACAATATTTCACCACATCTACTTTTAAACCTTTCAACAATACCGTTTATTTTTATATTATAAAAATAACAGAAAATTCACTTCACTGTAAATATTTTTCCCTCCATTCCATCTCATTTATCTTATTTTTCAGTGACAAACATTTCGACAAATACCTTCGTCCCAACAAAATCAACATCCACACCAACCACACATACTCATCCAAAAAAATACTACACCCCCATACGAACAATTTCCACCCAGCCATATTTCGCGCAAGCGCGTGGGAAATCGCTCATCGTCGAGGGCCTGACGCGCTCAGGGGCTCCGGCGCTAAAAATGGATTTTTTCCGGCAGCGGTGGCGGCGGCGGCGAAAAATATTGAGTGAAACTTAATACGGGGAGCCGCCACCGTTGCCGGCCGTTGTAAAGCGCACACACACACGGCGAGACGGCCGCGGGCCAAAATTGGACATGAGCCACCCTGACTTCAACTCTCTCTCTCTCTCTCCGAGCGCGCACACGCTCACGTCGAGAGCCGCTCTACGATCTATTTGTAAGACATCGGTTCCTCCCGCACGCGCGAGAGAAAGAGCGGGATGAATATCTGCGTGGTTCGACAAACATTTGCCGCTCGCTATATGTATAGTTATTGGTGGGTGGTGGTTGCGGGGTGGAGGTTAAGGGTTTTTTTTTTTTGGTTTTGGAATGTGGGGATAATTATATTGGTTTGATGGATAAAGGTTTTTAATTAATTGAATTGAAAATTAAAAAACGCTTTTTTTATAAAAATTTACAGTCGCACGTTTCTCCCATCTTCTATAAAAAAAAATTCTTATATATGAATGCTAAATTGATTGTTACAATTAAAATATGACATTTTTAAATCTATATACTGTCTATTAAATATTTTATAGTCATTTTTAGTTAAATGCCGCAGGTAAATTTTGTTTTACGAGTATAATAAAAGCCGCTCGTATAATATTCTTGCAATAGCTTTAATAAAGCCGCGCGGTTATATTCAAAAATTTTATGAAATATTAAGTAAACAGCGTTTTAATGTATGTGTTTAACGAGCGATTAGCATTTGATAAATATATAATCTACGAGCAGCATAGCGGCGCGTAACGTAATATACGTGTCGGCGCAATAATAACGGCTAGATTGTATATCGCGACACGATAACGAAAATTCCGGGATTTAAAATTAAACCGAGACAATTAGCGGGCGATTTCACCTTCCACTTCGTTTCGAAATCAGATCGTTTCGTATTTGATTGTTCACCAGAATTACTAAAATACCTCTACTCTCTCAGTAGGATTCTGTCATCGTTTCAAGACGCTCGCTTATATTATATATTTTCGCATTCGTTCGTGTTCTTTTTTACTTAAAATTCTTCAAAACATATATATTATATGTACCGCTTATTTCGTTAAGTAAAGATAAGTTAAAAAGTATTTGTCAAGTAGCTACTTGTATATTTGCTATATTGATAACACATCGTCGTTTTTTCATAGCGGATATAAGTATATACACGGGAAATAATTCCTTTCAAGAGGTGCATGCATTATCTGATAATTTTGCGATGCGATGATTTCGCCTGTACAAAGATAACCCCGTTATCTCATGATGCAATAATCTACGTAAACCTTTGAATATTCAGCGTTTACTTATATCCATCATATATTTGTATTCCAAATAAATACAAACATAATTTCTAAGAAAAAAAATTATCAATTATTTCTATACGCGCATCATCAAAGCGCAGCCCTATACCAAAAACTCTTAAAATACTAAGATAAACACGAAACCCAAGCAACATCGCCAGTCTCTCTTTCACCACCGCGATTTAGAAACGCACACATACAGGTCCCCCGCAATCGCCAAAAATCAGTAACCGATCTCCCCAGCATAAAAAAATGAAGAAATCCTCACTCTTTAATCGCGGTATAATATAAACGAACCGGCAGCTTATATACAGGCACGTGCCAATGCGCTCGCTCGCGTACATACAAAAAAGCATGAGCGCCGGGCGTGCAAAAAGTATGTAGCCGAACATCTGTTCCGTGTGTGTACACGCGTCCGCGCGAGCTAGAAGAGGGGAGCGAGCGATTTTTCGCGCGCGTGGTAGGTATATGGAGTAGTTCGCACGGTGTAGAAAATTGCCGTTGTAACGGCGGGTGTATTGTTGGGAGTGAAAGTTATAGGAAGGGAGACAGGAGAGGTTTGATAGGATAATTTTGAGCGGATATTTTTCTTATAGGATGGTTATAGGTTATGGTTGACACGGCTGGTTAATTCTTTTGTGGTGTATACATACCGTTGTAAAGTGGAATCAATTGTAATTTTACAGGACAAATATGTACAATCGCCGTCGACGGTTGCAAGAGAAAGTTAAAAACTGCGCCTGTTTCTTTAGACAACTATAGGCCCTAATTGATCACACGTTTATAATATACACCCATCGCCACAACAACCCACTTTTTCATCCCACAACCATTATATCAACACCTATACTCTCACAACACTTAGATCGACGCTTGCCAATCAATTATATACCAGATTTCATTACACCATACTGCAAAAACAGCTCGTACATATTATATACACCAGAAGCCAACGTAACTACCACAAAGAAATCAATCTCCCGTGGCGGCGGTGTAGTATAGAGAGAGAGAAAAAGGAGCCGCCACCGTCGTTGTATAGCGATTACCTCACCAGCCGGCGCGTCAATTATTCGCGATTATTTTCGCATTCCACGCGGTGGATCCCGCGTGCGTCAGCGATCGTTAAATAAAGCAACGACGACGACGACGACGCGGGATCGGTGATTAATCGCCGGCGCTTATGCAGTTTTTTTTTTAAGGGTGTGATGAGAGAGGAGTTTGGGTTGGGAGCGATCGACCCTAACGTATTTTTTTTTAATAATGGTTATGTCGAAAAATTCTATATATATTTTGTTTCTATAGGTTCAAATAACACAGCACAAACAATGCATTCTTTATCTGAATAAAAAGATACAACGCATAATAATCGTCGTGTTATTATCGTCCTGAAAATGTACTCTCACTTTATCATTTTAAAATAGAACGGAAGTAAGTACATTCATATTAAAAAGATACACTGCAAATTTCTCCTCCCCCTCCGACCATCAATTTCAATACACAACAACATACCCTAAATTTATTCCCTCTGCACAGTCAACCCCGGAACCCTCCAAACATCAAAGCAACTACCAAACAATCTCTCTCTCGAGTATTTTCCTCGTCTAGCCGTTAATTTACAACCATACCTCCGAAATAACTCGCCTCTCGCCACACACGCGTGCAACAAGTCTATATACCTATAACCTACCCGCACGACGCGATAAATCCCTTGGTACTCACTTCCCGTTTATTTTCGAGCGCACACGCGGGGCAGGTGTTTCCCGCGCGTGCGCGGAAGCAGGTGATTTTTCAGCCGGCGAATTTTGGCAATGACGACGGGGCGCGAGGGGACCCTGGTGAGAGAAATATCGGGTATAGGAGAGAGGAAGTACTGCTGCTGGTGCATATGTAGGGTGGTTTTGTTTGGGTTGTTGCAGTTTAGGGTTATTCTCGTGCCAACGATTTATGTATAAAATAATGTATTACTAATTTGAGGGAATTCCGAAGGAGTGTGTATAAATTTATACTTGAAACGTCGTGAAATCAAGATAGAGACATCGGGATAGATAGTAGACACACTTGTAGAATGGTTTTGACGTCATTGTCAAGTAAATATAGACGTCAAGTGACACATTGTTTGCTAATTGCTCGAAAAAGGCTAATTTCTTGCTCTCGATAAATGACAAAGACTACACGGTTCCACGATTTCTTAAAATAAATCCTTTATCCCACAGTGGATTTCCCTTATACAGCGGTCCTGATTAAAGTCATTCATTTCTATAAAAAAAGTGCACCACTGACAACCAAAACAAACTCAGGTCCCCATTAGTCATCACCTATACGCAAATAGACCTCAGTACCAACCCATCACCTGCTCAGTTCCCAAAAAAAAAACCACCTCTTCCTACTACCACAGCGCAAAATTCGCGCATCCTCGGAGTCTCTTATCTTATCCTCCCACTCTCCTTTTTTGCAGATATAAAAAAGCAACCGAAACGCGCATATGGAGCGGAGTATAGTCCCGGCTAATTCCGTTGTCTCGCGCCGCTGACTCTCGCGCGCCGTTCGTAAACTTCCTGCCCGCCTTTACGGCTGCGAACGCGCGCGAGCGTTTCCAGATTTGTACGCGCCGAGCGAGCATTCCAGTTTCCAATCGAACGGAACGGGTTTCAAGAGTCTGCGGGTGTACCGGACACGATGGGGAAATGGCGGTTGAGTCGATGGTAGATGTCGGTTTGAGAGGGTTACTGCGATTTTTAGGGAGAATTTTGAAAGTATATTATATTTTGAGATGATAAAAGATATAAGTAGGGAGGAGTATTGTTGTTTATAATTACGGAAGAAGAGTTTTTTGGCTGATTCTTAGTTTTTGTTACGGGTATAAAGTTTCCATCGTTCAGGAATGAATGCAACGTTATAATTTTTTACGGTTCATTAAAGTTATTGTATACTGTGAAACTAATATTAATTAGTATAAACTTGAAAGAAAATGAATTATCCTCTTTTGATTTCATTGCACTCGGAGCCATAGCTTATTGTTACCGATTATTACAGAAAATAACACAATTAATTTCAATCGAGAGATATACATCATTTATTGTTTAAAGATTTATTAAAATTTCTTTTCACTTCAAATCACGAAACTTATTCAATTACGTTGTCGAGTGTTTAAGATGTATAAAAATGATATCACTAAATGTACTCCACAAAAACTCTTATATCAAAGATATATCTAATCAACCCATATCTACCATAATATCTCATACACACAACGACACCAATTGAACCCAAGCAACCAAGTTCCTTGACTTCCACTCTCTCTCTAAAAAACACGAATTTACGACAACACTCGCACGTCTTTTTATTACACAGCTAATACCGGCTCATTAGCATATATACGCGCGTGACGTGTATTTACTCGACTTGCGCGCACATGTGATGATGATGATCTCTCTCTCTACCTACCGTTACCCACACACACTATACGCAAGTATGTACCCACGTGCGCATCCTACCGGAACGTACCGATGAAAATTTTAATGCCAGTCGTCGTCGACGTCTCAATTGACGGTTTTCACGAGGAGGGAGTAGGGAAAACACATTGTAATATACGTTGCGGCCGATCGGCTCTTTTAGGAAATTGCCTGATTGCGGGGAATTAGCGATTGTGGCCTTTCGAAAGCGAATGGCGAAGTGAGGTGGGTGGTGTGTTATAGTTGCGGGAGAGAAAGTATTTGAACGGTCTTGGAAAATGTTAAGTATATGACGGCCGGTGTTCTGAGAAAATATGTGGATTCAGCGGGTTTGACGGTATTAGAGCAGATGCGTGTATAAAGATTTAAATTCAAGATGTTCTTCGTTGATTATAAAGATGAAATTGTACGTGGATTCTATGAATATTTATATGTTAAAAAGGGAATATATTTGATGTTCGGTGCCCCGCGAAATCGAATTATTGAATTTCGAAACTTGAGCGCACAATTGAAATTCAAAATATATACGGATTTCCGTGTATACTTCAGGATTCCTCCTGGAAAGCGATTGAATATTAACTCGACCATATTCAAACGCTCGTCGATCGATGCATATATTCAGATTTA
The DNA here is from genome assembly GCA_900474315.1 of Torymus auratus. Classification (NCBI taxonomy): domain Eukaryota; kingdom Metazoa; phylum Arthropoda; class Insecta; order Hymenoptera; family Torymidae; genus Torymus; species Torymus auratus. Next base: position 6,033 of record UXGD01001973.1, read on the forward strand.
ATAATTTTTAAATGCTCATTCGTTTACTGTTATATTCATGTAGAAACCGATGTATCTAGCTGGGATATGCGGAACTAAATTTAGGAATGCAATTCGAATCAATTAGATTCTTTTATAACGACACTGTAACGACGTAATCGTCATCGTATACTCTCTGCTCAGGCCATTAACTATTGATTAATTGTTAGCCGCCAAAAGGAGGCTAATAGCTGGTCTGTAAATTGGTCAATTCATTTTTTTTAAAGCTTCGATTTTCCGCGTTTTCTATTCCAATCGTTGGCCATTAGTCTTTAATTTAAATCGACAAAAGCAATAAGTACAGTCATTGTCGTACAACACTATTTCGAAGAAAAACTTTAGTATATAATTCGTTGTCGATGAACATTCTCCAATAATTGAAAACAAATTATCAAGATTTTTATATTAATATGGTGGCAAAAATATAGGAACTTTTACTAAGAAATTTTTCTTGAAATAAGTATATACTAAAAGAACTATAGCCATTTACCTAATAAATGGCTATAGTTTTCCCAATAATCGACAAAAACTAGACGCTTTTCTTAGTCTATCTATTGATGAAACAATTTTTTCGATCATATTCGCCATTTAATAGACAGAATAATACATTCAGTTTTTTCACAAATTTACATTAGCTTATTTATGAGTATTTAAAAGATATTTTAGTTAGAAAATAGGAGTGTGATAGAGAGACAGAATCAAATGAAAAAATCATTGTTTTCGTTTGTATCCCCTGAAACCGTACTAGAAACGAATTAAATACCAATAATTCTCGTGTACGCTTTTAGCTATCTTTTTAAAATTTGCTTTTAAATAAATACATGATCAGATTATACAGAGAATGGGTGATTTTAAGGTTGTTATCTCCATTAAATATAGAGAATATTACCAGAAAAATCGTTTCATCACTATTACCCAGAAAATAGCTATTTCTACTAGCTATCTATTATTTTCCTGGCCATTTCCGATAGAGACGATTTCTACCAGACAATTCCTACATGTATAAAATAGAAGTGCAAAATAACAACCAACAACATCTGTGGAAAAATGCATCTTTTGAGTCTATATACACAAGAAAACTGTTACAACCCTTCTACACTATTTCAGACTAGAACTATACAACCACAACTTTATTTCCTCCATAGCAATCCTTAACCTCCGCTACCACCGTTCCAACCCAATCCTCGCCCGCTCCCAACCCCACACCACACCAATACACTCTCCTACTCTCCACGCTTCACATCATCATCATCATCCAACGCGAACCTACTCCGACCAAGCCAACCTATACCCAACCAGCCAGAAAAGCCAGCGTCGCCTCTCTCTATTTGGGTCGAGGCGCAGTTATGATTTTCCCTATGCACTCGTGCAGCCGCCTCCCCCACCACTGCGCTGTCAATGCTTGCACACGGTTTAACGACCTTTGCGCTGCTGCCGCCGCGGCGACGGCTGACTTTCCGTTAATTCGCTCTCAAGAGAAAGAGAGAGAAGGTAACTGGATTTCGCTTATCTCTCGCGCATGGGACGTTGTATACATATATACGTTTCGATGCGCCGTGGAGATAAGAGGGTGGGGAGAGTGGTGATGGGTTTATTTGGGTGTTATGCAAGGTGAATAGTGGAACTTTTGGTTTCGCATTGTATTCAAAGTGGGTTTAGATGGAACGGAGTAATGGTAGCGTTATATGAGAGTATATAAACGTAGACCTTGATTGTTGGTATCAGGTAGCTGAAAGTTGTATAATTATAATTAGGATTATGGTAGTTTTTAAAAAAACCGTTAAGAACGTCGCGGATGCCTTCGAACGACTCAATTTCAAAATCAAATATCTACATCTAAGTGTAGCAGCGTTTGATGAATGGTCGCACTATGCAAATCTAGCTATAAATACGTCGTTCGATTTTTCACCAAATCGGCCGTTTTCAAAGCCGATTTCCAAATAAGACACGAATATAAACGGTTATAAGTATGAGATATATAACATCTCACGGCTTTTTCATTAACTTGGGGGACAGCCGTGCCCTAATATGATTCATCCTTTACTCGAATGGATCGTTGTTTGGACACTGATTCCCGGATTCTCATTAATTTGAAAAACCGCATCGTCGTGTACAAGTACGCTGCATCATCAGCCTCGGAGAAAGCACCAGCGGCTTTAATATTTAACGGTGAATATACTTGTATCCTCGATTCCGTGATTTTGATAAACTTTGCGGCACGCTGCTGTCAAGGTCGTACGGAAGCACGCGAAGAGAAAAAAAAAGGATTCTTTTTTCTTCTAATCCGATTTCGGTGGAATCTAATAAGCCTGAATTCCAAGTAGAATATACAAACAGAAAGGAACCTAAATCAATTATCATTCCGCGCTAGATCAAACTCCAAAGTCCATCACCCTTATTAATCTTTAAAAATCATCGAATTCCACGGACCGCGTAATTGCCAATCGGCGCGTTTCGTAATCAATTAACCGAGCTCGAGCGAGAAAGATAGATCCAACCCGCGCGCTCGCCAGCGCCGTTTATAACGCGGAGAATGTCAGGGTCGCCGATAAGGGGGATAAATCACGCGCGCGCAAGCGCTATCTCGCCGGCACGGTTTTATTCTAAATTGCATTTCCATGCACCGCCGTTGATGGAAAATTTTTCTTGTACAATTAATTCAATCTCATTGTCTCTTTTATTATACGAAATTTTTAGCAGCTGAGAGGGAGAGCTGAAAATGAAATATAAAGTCCCGTTGGATTCACGCGCGTTTACCAGGTTGTTGACAAAGCCCTTGAGGCCGGACTACACGCCGTTACTCTCAATTGCTCGCGCGATGCGTAAATTATTTATGAACTTTTTATAGGTACGCGCCGCTGCGTCTTAATAATCGCGCGCCAACATACCATTGGCACTTCATTCTGTGGGAAATATTTCCCTCGTCATATCGCGATGATGTGCCACCGCGTAATGCGCGCAACCTTCAATTATAACGTCGAAAATTTTTCGGGATCAAGGCGCCTCGTAAAACACCGATATTTTCGAGCGATTAATTAAATCGCCTATAAACATTTACAGTTCAAGTTTTCTAGTACAATTAATTCTGAAGATTTGTTTATAGGTGCACTAAAGTATGGAAATAGGATAGATCGGTTAATGCGTGCTTAAACTTCTCGGAATATCATTGTAATAAAATAAACTTTATTGCTACGGATATAGTTGTAGCACCGATTTCTTAGATTATTTAACTGGCGCGAGATTTAGAAGGCAATATAATAAAATACCGCTAGATATGGGATCTCTTAATCATTTTCAATCATTTGTTATAGCTAATATGTATGTGGAATTCTACAAGAAATTGCCCCTAAGAAGAGAAAATTGCTGAATATAGGAAACCGGCAAAGAAAAAATTGTTGTACATAGGAAATCGGCACAGCGGTTTTCAGAAAGCTGCTTTTCATTTTTCTTATGGGAATTTAACATGGGAAAAATGGACGAAAAGTGATGATTGACCAATAGCAAGCTGTTTTAAAAGTGACAACAAATATTTGTTAAAATCGATCAATTCGGTGCAAAGTTACGTACAGTTGAAAATCGCGAAAAATTACCAAAAATGAGCGATTTTTCCTCAATCCACGTAATTCAATAATTTTTGGTAATTTTTCACGATTTTCAAATGCACGTAACTTTAAGCAGAACTGACCGATTTTCCGATTAACCTCTTAAATTGAAGCTCTTTTCTTCTACTTTAATCGCTTTTTTGTGGAATATTTTTTGTCACCTTTAATAGCTTACTATTGGTTAATCATCAGTGACTACTTTTTGTTCACTTTTCCCGTGTTAAATTCCCAAAAGAAAATCGAAAAGCAGCTTTCTGAAAAACACAATGCCGATTTTCTATGTTCGACACTTTTTTCACGCAGAATAATACCTATATAAAAAAGGAAAAAACAGTTGTCGGCGGTGTGCTTCAACATTGAATTTTTGAGATTTTTGCACCACAGTTAGGGGTAATTTCTTTTAAAATTCGACATATATGCAAGTTACGATTTGTTCTGTATTATTTTTATTATGTGTGTATCACAGTGCAGGTATATCACGGATAAAAATGATTAAGGAAAAATTACTGCTATTTTCTGTAATAATCATGGGACTGACTACTTTTCTCATGAAAATTACTAGAATATATAGTAAAAATTGCAAGTTAGCAAGTTTTACTATAAATTGTATTAATTTTCATGAGAATTCGTATCTGACCCTCGGTTACTATATAAAAAATAGTAATTAAAAAAAAAACAATAGTTATTTACTGCGCGTTAAAATTTTGTCAGTACAAAAGGCAACTACGGCCGTATACGTTTAATAATTAAATAATAATTATTCACTGTTAAAACATTACCAAGAAAGCAATTTTCGGAAAATTTCTATAAACCCCCAAACAATTTAAATTTTCACATAATTTTAAATATCCCCTGAAAAACTCATTCAAAAAAACTAATTCCCCCATTACATCAGCCGCTTCTCGAACCGTCTCTCGCACCCACACCTTCCCCTTATCTCTCCCTCTCTCTCCCTTCTCAACTTTATCTCGCCGCAGGCGTTTTCGTTTGTTTACTCGCGAAATACGCTAGCGAGAAAAAAAGAAGTCTCTCGTTCTCTGCGTTACCGCGCCGCGGCTGTTGCTGTTACAGCTCCTCGGCGGCACGAGGCGCATCGCGGACGTGCGGTGTGTGTATTTTTGCTTCGTCGCTTTTAGAGCTCCACGAGCGCGCACGAGCGTCGGTGACGCAACCGAGCGTCGAGGCAACGCGCACGAAAATCGAATCGCGACGGCGCGTGGCGTAGAGAATCGGAGAATTTTTTCTTTTTTTCGAGGAGACAGAATGAAGAAAATTTTTTTCGTCGAGTTGTAATGCAGTAAAATGTAGTGTGGAGAATGGGGAAAAATTTGTTAACGTTCTGTGAATGTAATAAAACTTATTCTTTTTTTATAGAAAGAAGTAAAATGGTTTATGGTTTCTGGTAATCTATTTTAAGTGTAGTACAAGCGATTATTACTTTTTACGGAATTTTTCTTACGTAATTTTTCTCTACGTTGGTTTATTAGGATCTATGTAAAGTATTCAGAATGGCCCCGTCGATATCTGAAGGAATCTCAAAAAAAGATCCTTTTTTTCATAAATCTTACGATAAAATACTAAAAGTCTCAACAATTTGTATTCGAGCTACTACCCAATCAATTCCCATCTTACCAACTAAACATTCAGTCTCAACATCCACCACTTCTTTCATCTATACGTTCATTCTACAACCGCCGCACTATTTTTACCCCCGGCGTTTTTAAATTTAGCCACATCTCATCTCAACAACTAGACATCGGAATTCGTACAAAATATCCAAAGTTCCGGCACCAACAATTTGTTTATCGCTCCCCCAACTCCTTCCGCACAATAATCATCATTACCAAACATTGTGTCAGGCGCGACACGCCCTCTCACGTAAATTACCGCAGCACCTCGGACGTATATTTCCGACGTTTATGACGCGTCCACCGGCTTCCGTCAAAAATAACGCTTTATTCTTAGCCTTATTCTGGCGCTCTCTGCTAAACAGAGAATCGCGTGGATCTGGGGAAGAAATCAAAGATACACCCGTGAATCACCCTTTATACATTATATTTCGCTCAGCAGCACGTGGTGTGAAAGTATATTATATCGAAGAGTTTTATGTAATACAGAGTGCACACACGCGCCAGGCGATAAATTGCGAGGGAGAAGAGAAAGAGGATAGCTTGGATGGGTTAATTGGTCGCGAAATTCGGATATGCCGGCTTTGTCGCGGGGTTATTTCGCGTGACGGGATACACGTCGCGAGTGAATCATGTATATATAGAGCATTTTTAGAGAAGAACGGGAATTTATTTTTGACTTGAATTCCGGAATTGTCATGGATGGTTAAGTATAAAGTTTTGTTGGAGTTCAGTCAGTGTGAAGAAAAATTCTTTGTTGTAAATTTTATAGATTATACTGTTACTCATTTTGTTCTCTTAAACTGACTAATAAAATTTCTAATTTTCCTAATAAATCTTCTTAGCACATTTACAATGTTAATTACATTAGCTATTAAAAAAAAAATCTACGAGATACATACTATATAACCGACAAATCTCGGAAGCTTGGTTCACTCCACACGTCCACTTAAGAATCCATTATTCAACCCCGCAAAAATATACTTTTCGCTTGCTCGCGCGCGCGCGAGAGCCGATACTTATCAGCCCCCATAAATTACCGGGCGCTTCCAAAGAAAAAAAAAGGAGAGAGAACCGGTAATAAAGCAATTACATCGGTGCGAATCGCGCGTAATTGTTTCCAACCCGCGTGTATATATATATTTATACACCTCAATATCATTCGTCGCATAAATCAAGAGGTGCGCCGAGCTCGACGATATTTCGCACTCGTTGAATTTAAAATAGCGCAGAGATCTCGCGCGTGAAGTATAGGTATATCTTCTTTTTTCCTCTAAAACGTCGGCTTTTTACGAGATCTCGGCGAGCAATTAGGATAATATTCTCGCTCGAATTGAACACCGCCTCTCGTGTATATAATAAATTACCCCGATGTAGAAGCTTCGTTAATCATTCGGCTTCTGACGTTTTGGTTCCAGGGTAACGTGAGAGGAGGCCACCTTGGTACAACTTAAGGTTCATCTTTGACCTTCGGTCTAATATACGTCGCGATAAATAAAAGTTATCGCAATAGCCGTTCCTCAACCTATTACGGCACTCTCCTACATATAATAATACGCATTGTTATAAACATTTCGCGAGACTGAATAAATCATCGAGCACCAGCGTTTCCCCAAAAATCTGTTGATCGGCTATTAACAGTTGGCTCTACGTCAAGAATGCCGCGACGTTCCGAATTTAGAAGCATTGGGGGAAAAAATGTATACTCGAACCTAAAATACATAGGTTCACACTCAATATTAAAAAATAATAATAGATTTATCTACCCCGTCTGGCCGACACTATAATCGAAGGAAATAAATCAGTAGGCATGCTCGGATTATTTTAAACTCCAATAAGCGTGAATTAACCCGGTGTCATTGATCTTTTACGTAACCTATATAACCACATTAACCCCAACCGATCATGATGCACCTGTCGGCGCCAGCATCCGGCCGTCCATTCACTCCAAATTTAAAGTTCCTCCCCACCACCTACACACGTACGTAGCCGACGTATGCACATCGCGTGGATTATACAACGGCGCTTTTGACACGGCGCCCAGAAGCTCGTAATACTCGGATCGGAAGTTGTAGCTGCGAGTCATACGGCGTTGAGGAGAATAATAATAACCTGCTGCGTGAATGGACGACCGATCGAGTTGCCGTTGTTGTTGTTGTTCTCTTCTTCTTTTTTGCTCGTGGTTGCGTAACGCAGGGGTTGTAGATAGAAAATTTAGGTATTTTGTTCGTTCCCACGTGTTATAAACATATAAACCTTGGCCGAGACGTTGGCTTTTGATGATGAGTCAGTTTTGATGCTGTTTTGCAATGTTTTAAATATTCCCCTGTTGTTGTTGGTTTTGGTTATTGTCTATCACTGTTGTGGATTATTTTTCATTGTTGCATTTGAGTTTTAGGTTCACCCGATCGTCGATCAAGTCATCGCGTATATTGTTTGCTAAATATACGTTATTTTATTTCCTGAACATTGTAGAATAACTATATACTTTTTAAAGTAATTATACGTATTCAACATACATCACGCGCGAAAATTCACTGGCAACATTGTACTCGAAAATAGACGGCCGCACCGCCGGGCAAGAAGGTTATACTCGAAAAATGACAAATGTTTCGTACAATGCGCGGCTCGCGGCTAAAGCGAAATTTAATCAGAATCTAATTGACATAATTACTTTAAACTTGGCAATGCTGCCGCGGCTCTATTAACCGGAGGACACACTCGAACCCAAGAACCGCTGCCCGGCAATTAGCTCGACTAGGGAATATTTATTGCAGAACCTTGCGCTTTTTCGTTATCAGACACGACGTACGTACATAATAATAATTGTTTGAAAATAGCCGTGTACTGGAGTTATCGATTGTTGTGCGAAAATTGAAGCGCTACATGCGTAAACAGCGCGGGCTTATAAGTGCACAGCTGTTGACAGTATTCCAAAACTTTGAATTTTGATTTACCCCAGGCTAAAATTAACCCGGCTCGCGTGTTTTGTAATAAGTATTAAATACAAGCGCGGAGGAGAGTGGGTAATACAAAGTATAAATTTATTGCCAGCTACTATATATGCCTGTACATTCCGAGGTGCATACATATACGCGCGTGATTCACGGTTTCCTGCGTTGTGATATTCGAATTTTACGATTTCGGGTTGATTCATTCGCCCGATGCGGTTCGATATTATTATATGCTGCGTTTGGGAAATTAATGTAGCTTCTATTATCATGTACTATTTTTAACTAAACACTCGAAATCATCTTAATCACAACAAGATGATAATAATAACACGTGGTCCAACCGCTATAATTACTTCTTAAGTACTCCTAGCACAAAAACACTAATAGCCACCGTTTATAAACCACAATATTTTCGGCGATAAGAGATACAGACGATACAGCTCTTAAAAACTCTTATCTCCCCACACTCATCAACCGTCCCTCCTCCGATACTAACGTTCGCAATCCCCCAACGCTACAGCGCTCGAAAATCATCCTCACACCTCACTTGACAATCGCGTCTACTCACACACACACACACATGCATGTTATATACGAGTGGGTCACCCGAATCCAATCTGAGATTTGGCTCGTCGCCTGGAGGCCTCGCAAAGGTTAACGATCCTCGTGCGCGCGCTCGCAAAAATTGGACGATCGCGTAGCTAAGTGCATGTGTGTGTACGTAGGTACTACGCGGAGTAGTGGTGTATCACCTTGACTTGGATTATCTAATCTCGAATCGAGATTCCCGCGGATCCGGAGCGAGACGATGCACGCTCGGTTGTCCTTTGGTTTGTCGTTTATTTTTTTTGGGGGGGAGGTGGTGGGTTGGATGGGTTTTTGTTTGAAGGGTATTGGTGGTTGGTTATTGATTGATAGAGAGATTGATGATTTATTATGCAAATATTTAGAGGTTTTGGCTGATTGTTTGAGAGATATAGATATGAATTATTGTGAATTACTTTTGATATTATCAAATAGATCGATACTATCACCAAACATTATGTCGAGCAGATTCCTCTACGTCCACACGAAAATTTCCAAATCGACGGACTAAATTTTAATTACCGTCCCCCTCCGGTCCAACTTTTCTACGCTCGCCCCACGGAATTCATCTCTATTTACCTTCGTTTATTCGAAACATTTAAAGATACTCTCTCTCTCTCTCGTGCACGCGGTGTGTGACACATATACAAACTAGAATGACACCGATTTTCAACAGGTTTCTAGAGTTCCTTGAACTAATTTCGGCAGCGCGCAGCATCAGCCGACATAATTGCGTGTGTATCGGAGGGCCGGGAAAGAGGAGAACTTGAAAACATACGCGGGCCAATGATTTTCTCTTCTTTATTTTTATTTTTCTCGGGAATGAAAAACCAGCGGTTTAGACCTATTTGGTGGTTGCAGTAAAGATATGTCGTTAACGAGGTGTAGGGGAAAGTCGCGTCAATTTGGGCGATCGTCGCGGTTGATTAGAGTCGGTATATACGTTTAATTGCCTTGAATGAAGTGGTACGGGGGTATTTGAAAATTGTCGATGTAGCGTATAGTGGAACTGGAAACATTTGTTTCACGCGTCGGTTTGAAACCAACACACTGTAATAATGTGTCGATAAAAGTTTTCTTTTTATTATATGGGGTAGAAGGCTTACATGTTTATTGTACCTACAAGTTACCGTTTTATAGTACAAAATATAACAACACAGAGACAAAAGCCTCGTGGTTTTAGTATAATTTTACTCAATCGCGGTAACCATTTCGGAGCATTCCATCTTGGGCGTGTACCTTTACAGCCCAACATTCAATTTCACCGACTAACAACGTTTTTCATTCCACCGCTTTATTATTCGACGCTCCTAGATACAAAAAAGAATAGGTATGACCGCCAGCGACTCGAAAAAAGAATCTCTGAAACCCGAACCACCCGCCCGCGATTCATCACAGACACGCGCACACCTACAATAATAAAATCGCTCCTCTCTCTCGCTATGAAAATTTTCGGCAGCCGACGACTAACTCGTCGCTCGCGCGCATCATCAATTTATACGAGTTTATTTCTGAGAGAGCCGCTCGCGCGCGACCTATATTTTCCTCGGCCCGAGAAAAGCTGCCGCGCGATGCCGATGATTTCCGGCTGCTATATACTATAGTATATGTGACTATACCCGCGTGCGCGCAAACTTTCTCGTGACGCGCGAGGTGATTCACTTTTTTTTTTTTTATGTACGTGTATGCAAGTGCGCGCGACCGACGCGCTTTGTTGTTGTTGGTTGGCGTTGTTTGGCGAGAATGGATGCAGGAAGTTTTTTTGTTTTGTTTTAGAGGTGGTGGATATATTTGCAAAATAGTTTAGCATTGAAGAGTAGTTCCGAGCAGTTTATAACGATTTAAAAAATTAAGTTTTTATTTACGAATTTTAGTTTTTAGAAAATCGTTTTGAATTATAAATAAAACTACTTGTTAATTGCCATCCTTTCATCGCTATTAAATTCTGAATTATAATTTTTTTTTTTTTCAATTTAAAAAAGTATAAGTTTATTGATATTATCTATTTTAATAATTTAATGTATATGCAATTAATGAATCAACGACCTATTATTTAATACATTATACATCACACGTGTGTCATTGACCAAAACATATACTCATCTGTCTGATCAAAAGTATTTTTACCATTAAGCAATCGAAATTAACAATGTGCACCAAGTGAATCAGAGCAGAAGTATGTTAAAAATATTCGAGTGAGTGCCAACGATGACTAAAGTGCAAAAAACTTCAGGCATTTGGTTGATGATAATTAAACTAATCAGTGAATCAATAGAGTAACAATAGATATCAATTCGTAGATCAATATTTAATCAATTGTAAATATGCACTAAAGAGTCATTGTCACTGTAATTACATGCCATTGAATGTTTGCAAATATTCAGGCGAATTGAAAAACGTTTTTGCTCTCTTAATAACTCTCAAACAGTTTGACATTGAAATGATTATTAATTGGAACACATCCTTGATGAGCGATGACTGGCTTTGCAGGAGAAATTTTCCTGCATCGCAGGAGAAAGAGAGAGAGAGTGAAAGTTCAGCGATACAACAACCAGCTGCTTTGATATGACTCATCGCACAATTATTTTAGTCATAAAATCCGAAAATACAAACTGAAGGGCCCCTGCAGGCGCCCAAGAGAGCCTTGAATCCCTGCCAACAATTGGGAAAACGTCAAGAGTCGCATGCCCACAGACTCACACGCAAGACTAAAAGATTTTCAAGAAAATAAAAGGAAGCCTTCGCCGCAGTCTGCTGGTACAAAAGACTCTGACACAACTTTGGCTTATCAACCCAACGTCTGTGTGTACACTGTGTAGTACTAATAATAAAGCACTACTCTGTGAAATTTTATCTCTCTCATCTAAGACAAACACACAGGAAAAATTTCTGATTGTCTGCATTAAAAAAAAAGTGAGCAGCATTCATGAGAATTGAATGTTGTACTTGACTTTATCTAGCAAGAATTTTCCCTATCTAGATTATGAAACATTATAATTAATTTGTTAATTAAGAATTCCCTCTCACGCATTGTTTTAATTGTTGTTAAAAGTAGTTTTGTGGGACAGGAAAATCTTTTATCTTTAAGCACAAGCAATGAATTTCAATTTGTTGAAAAGTTATAGCTCCCCAGCCAATTGAAATTTAAGCTGAAACTTGAACCAAAACAAGACACCAAAATAACTCTGCTATCTATTTTTTCTTGTGAAGAGCACACATTGAATAACTGTATCAAACTCTGGCTGAACTAAAAATAATTTGCTGGCTCCTTAAGACCAGGCTTTTCATTCAACAAAAATCTGATGAAATTTGAAAATTAATTTTCCATTCAGCAAATTCCTCAGTCTCAAAACTGCCAATGCATATTTGTACACTTGACTTTATTTTAGCAAAGAGCATTCAAACCATCTGCTTAATTATTTTTAGTGCAAAGTTGTTATCTTTGCCTCCTCAAGAAACCAAACAATTTAGAGAATTTCTGTTAGCACATTTGAACCTGTGACAAAATATCTTTCAGACACACACACACATACACTTCTACACGCGCCACTGTTACGTACTCCTACTGATGCTGTACTATTAATAAACCCTCTGCTTTGGAGAGATGATATCTGGCGAATCCCAGAAAGAAAAAATCTAGTCACCAGCACTTTTGCACATAAATCTTCTGCACACCAACAGCAATAAAAAAAAATCAAGAAAATTCCTTTTGGAGTCCACCACACATATCAGAGCTGTATTTACACACCAGGTAGAAGCCCAATCGTACCAAGGCTACACAGTCATCCCGTGTACCTACTCCCAACTATTGCACGAGAAACTAAAATACCTCTATTTGCACACCCGACAAGGACAAGCTTGACTGCCTGCGGTGCCTTCGACCTTCTGGCACACACCATATATACCTCCCCTCACACACTCACACAGATTCACACACACATACACACAGTTACTTCTCCAGGCTAACAAAACATAGAGTTCACTCACTTTTTTCTGCTGCTTCTCCCAGGCGGGGTCGAGCAGTCCCTCGCGCTCCCACTCCTCCTCGGGCTCCATGTAGCCGTCGCCGTAGGCCTCCATGTCGTTCATCCTGACTAACCGCTATATACTCCCTCTTCTCTCTCTCTCTCTCGCACTCTCTTTCCTTCACTAGCTCGTCGTCTTCGTCGTAGTCGTCGTGGCGCGTCGTCCGTTCGCGCGTGTGTGTATACTTCAAAAACCGGAGCAGCGGGGGGGAAAACAGAGAGAGAAATATACAATATAGATACTTATAAGCACTTTTTGATGGTATCACATTTATCATAGACGGCAGTGTAAATACTTTTGTGTATATATGTATACATATACAACCGCGCACACAGACCGGACTCTTTTTGACAGACGCGCGCGGGCGCGCGCAACCGCTCGGTTTCCTTTCACCTCTACTATCGTGTTATATAGCGGGACACACTCTCGTCCGCGCGCTCGCGCGACCTAACCTTTTTCCTTCCTCCCTCTCTCTTTCTCTACACACCAACCGTAATGCAAAATATCCTGTTGTCTGTACTACTATGAACAAAAAAAACAGCCGCTACCGGAGAGAGGGACGAAGGAAGAAGACGCCGGTTAGCTTATATAGCGCACGCGCGTGTGATGCCTTTAACTACTTAGCCCGTCCGTGTGCAAGCAGTAGTTATATGTATATATATATGTGTTTGTAGTTAGTGTATATCCGTACGTTGTGCGAGGGTGAGAGGCACCTCCTCTCGGTTAAACACGTCCCGACGAACTGAGGTACTCTCCGCAGGCTCTCGTATAGATAGAAACGCGCTCACTGTCGGCCGGGCGCGCGCTCTCTCTCTCTCTCTCTCGGCTCTAATCTGCTGCAGTGCCACGAATCGTCGTCGTAGCCGCCGCCGTCGTCGTCGTCGTCGTCGCCGCGACACACGAGTACGAGTACACGAGTCGCCGGTGTGTGCGCCGACGCTCGCTCGCGCTCCGGTCTCTCCTTTCCCCCTCCTCCGCTGATGGTAGACTTTAGATTTGTATGTGTGTGTAATATGTATATGCTGCGCTTGTCTCTCTCTCTCTCTCTAGCTCTTTCCAGCCCTTCTCTTGGGTTCCCCCTCTTAGAGTCGCGCGATTTTTTCGGTGGGAGTGCAGGGTATATGTGTAGGTACTGTGTGTGATGGTGGACGGCTGGTTTCGCGAGTGTAAAGCTGCGCGGACGATGGAGGATAAAATTGTATATAGGTGCAGGGTTAAGGCTGGTTGACACCGATGTTTAGTGTTTGGGAGATATTTTGGTATTGTTGTTTTATGGTTGAAAGGAGTTCAGGGGGATAGTTATTGTGGTAAACTGGTCACTGAATGTTTTTTTGAGCAAGGATGGTTGGTGGGCCAAATCCTAAATTGCAAGAAACTTTGAAAAGTCGTGACTATAATAAATAATAGTTATGAGAATTTTCTAACTCACTCAAGAGTTTGTCAAAAGTTTAAAATATTTTAGACAATAAAAAAGTATAATTTATGTTTATAATTAGTATATATACTTAAAATAAGTTTCAACATTTCAGATGAAACTTGCAATCTTCGTATATTAGAAATGTCAACTATTCTATAGACTGAATCAAAGCTAAGTGCAATCCAGTGGAATTCAGATAACATTTTATGTGCTCGGTTGAATATTAATTTTTGTATTAAATAATTACACATGACACTCCATGACATCAGCAACGGGAAGTAAAATTATAGTTTCTATATACTTTTTCATTAACCACGACGGTTATAGAACGCGGAACAAGTTTTAATTTTACCACGTGACAGAATGAAAAATCACTCGTAATAGAAAACCGGAGAAATCTACGTCCAGCGCGGACAATATCAAATGACTCATCCTCGCGAAAATCAGAACGAACCTCTTACAGTGACCCACCGAGAACCGTATAATAAACGCCAACCGCCACGGGGAATCCCAATTATTTATCCCATCACCGCGCGTGCAGTATATAAGTATTACAGTGCAAAAATTGTTCAAAAGACCATCGCAATCAGACCGTTGGTGTTCCTCGAAAAGCGCGTCTAACGAGGAAAGCTCTCGTGCTGCAGGTGACGACGATATGATTGTAGTTTCGCGTTTCGAGGCTATTGAGGTGCCCGATTAAGTACGCGCGTATTGCATAGGTAAGTATATATATCTATACGGATGACAAGTTTCCGAGCGGGTAACGCGATCTGCATGTGTTACGGATCGCGGAGATGGAAGTTAATTTAGCGGAAGATGTCATGTGCAGGTGCAGGTGCACGGGGAGAGAACGAGGGATTTGGAAAAATGGTGCAAGTCACTAGAGTAAAGCGGACACGCGGTGTACTGTTAGCGTTTTCTATACGGTAGTTTGTATTCTGAATATGGGATCGTTTTTTTTTGTGGAAAATCGATAGCTTTAATGAGAATGTTGAAGTAGGGTAGCTATAAAATTGAGGTTTTTCATAATCATCATGTAGGAATACTTTATGGAAAGTAAGTCATACGTTATTAAGTTAATATAGCTTCTCGATAGGTAAATTTATTATTTAGTATAGTAAATACAATTTTGATTTTAAACATGGCTCTTAAATATTGATTCAATTGAAATCAATTGAAATAATTAAAAGTTGCGTGTAAAATTTATTCGAATATGTATATTCAGCAGGAATCTACATCGTCTATCTTTCGTTTATATTAATTCAACTATCAATTTTCATTTATTTATAGCATCCAGATACTAACGGCTGAAAAAGGTCAAAGAAAAATTCTATAAAATATTGGCATGTACGTTTTTTTTCCTCCAAGTTTATTATTTTTCCTTTACAACATTCGCAATATATTTAATTCCAAATGTGTACATAAAAAAATCCTACTCAACAATACACCACATCACCCTTATTCCACCAACATCGAGTATTTCATCCAAAACATCACACCCCAACGTGTATATATCTCGTCCGCGCGACCACACGAGTCTTTCCCTCTTTTTTTCTTTCTCTCATTCTCTCTCGATTAGATCTCCCCTTACACGTTCTCACTCTCTCTCTTCTTCTCTTTCTCGCCCGGCACATACTACATCTGTCCGTCGCGGTGACGCGCGT
Source organism: Torymus auratus (assembly GCA_900474315.1). Lineage (NCBI taxonomy): Eukaryota > Metazoa > Arthropoda > Insecta > Hymenoptera > Torymidae > Torymus > Torymus auratus. The sequence continues at coordinate 21,927 of UXGD01001973.1, forward strand.
GATGTGTCTCGTTGCACGCGCGCGCGGCTCTCTCGACGATATATCCCCCCTGCGAGGCTCTCCACAGCTCTCACGCGCGCGTTTGTTGTGCGATACTAATGACGACACGCGCGCGGCGTCTTCAGGGTGTCGGAGTGCAGTAGCTCGGGGCGATGCCTGAGGAGAAACTAAGGGATGAGGAAATTTGGCGGGGCTTTTGATGAGGAGGTTGGAGGTACTGGAATGGTGACGAGGATATAAGCGGTTGGAAAAATTGATAAGTTTTATGAAGAGTTATTTTGTTTTGTTTTTTTGAATGTACAATTGTTTCAATATATTTGAAACGATTTTGTTCAAAATAATTTACCTTCGAAAAATTATGAAACAGATGGTTGAAGAAAAATCTATTTTATGTGATCGATATAAAAATTAGGTCCGCAACATATGTCAAATTTTTATTTCGTTGTAACTAAAATATTTGAAGTTTACATTATTGCTATAAATGGATTTTTCGTTTTTTATTATTATTTAGATTTCTATCCCATCCAATTTATAAGAAGAAATATTCATTATTTAAAACTATATTTAAAAAAAGGAAATGTCTAGCAGTAGATGCAGACAAATATGGCAAGACATGAAGTTTTATCTACCTGCAACACTGACAAAGTAGAAATAATTTATCTGTCCAGGTGTAAATATTAATTTGTACCGTAATCTATATCGAAAAATAATTTTCCAGTATTTTTTAACGAATCGTTAATGTCGTCAATAACCATTCTTAAAAGTGTAATTAAATATTCATTAAATATATATATAGCTTTTTAATGAAAAATTTTCTACGACCGACAACAATAATTCCATTACCTTTCAAACAAGTAATTTATTTTAGAAAATATAAACTACATTATAGTATAATATATATAATATGCGCATTTGACTTCTTTCTATGAAACTGGAAAAAGTAAAAAGTTGCCGTGCTACCGTCTGAAAGTAAGTCAGATAGTTGATACCGATGAAAACTTGGAGCTACCGCACCGAATTATCGTTGAATACTAAAGAGCGAAAGTCACTTATCACAAATTTGCGTTGAGTAATGAGTCATTCGGATCGAATGAAACTTAATGGCCGGTTTTCTTTTGATCTATAAAACGCTCGTTTCTTGACTTGAAAACACATAAAGTATGAATGTTAATATTTCAATTAATGCGACATTCTCTTAATGCGTCTAAAATGTAAAACATTAAATTGAAATTTAATATTAATTTGTGTCAAGTGTCAAATATTTAATGAAAATCGTATATTGTCTTATTTAATTAGTGACATACGTTAAATCACCTTTTGAATCATTACACGTACTTTAGAAGAATAGTAAACACGGTGGAAAGAAGATACAACGATACTTAAAATGCAGCGCGTGTACATCCTTCACATCAGCCACGCAAAGTATAAGGTAACAACACAGTTTACTAGGAGTAAAACGTGGAGTTAATTGATCGTTGGAACTCTGTTTATCTTAATAACAATACACTGCCTCGAGCATAAATATTATTTGTTTATTATTTTAAAACAATGTAATTACGTTTGCTACTATTCTTTTTTAATTATAGACAGTTCTCAGAATTCGTAGAAGGTACCAACGATGTTGAAGAATTTTCATGATTTCAAAATTGCAGAATAAATAATCAATTTTTTTATTTATTTCTGACTTATTATTTTTTATATTTTGTTTATCAGTACACGAAACAGAAACCAAATTAACGATAACATTAATATTTTTACAAATACAGTTTCATTGTAATTCAAATATTACTATCTTTATTTCTTCCCAAATCTGGGATAGATATGTGACTTTCTGATCTTCAGCCTATTCCTAAAAATGTAAGGTAGTTTGCAATATTTTGTAAAAACTAGTGAAAGACGATGAAGCAATCGTTACTACTTCGTACCATATTTCACAGATTACCAAGTTCACATCTCGCTTATACAAAAAAAGTCTTCCACATTCCTCCACACCCAGCCCATTATCCATCCATCACCTCCAACAACCTCCACGGCCAATCCATCCACGCGACTCGAAAACCCCCAAACCTCACGCTGCTGGCATTTTTTCGTCGGCAACTCGGCCGGGGAATAAATAATATATATATACAAATGTATCTATATACCAACCCACACGGATAATATCGCCGGGGCCGGCGAGCGAGCGGAATGTGCGCGGGCCGCGAAAATAGTCGCGAGGCTGCTCCGACCGTGGACCTCATTCACCCACGCGCGACCGAAATAGCCACCGCGAGGAGGCTCTCTCTCTCTCTCCTCCGTGGTAATCCCGAAAAAGACGTTATGCTGCGCCCGCGAGCTCGAGATCGCCTGATTTTTCATATACTGCGGGTGGAAGCGCTCGCGAGAGTATTTGAAATAAGGGTTGAGATTTGGCGCGATTGAGTGAACGGCGGAGTTTGCGGCGATGGAGGGGATTTGAATTTCGCGCGCTTCTTGGATGTTCGAGAGGCTCGAGGTTCGAGGATCGAAGTGGGAGAAGTCGATTGTACAGAGAGTACGGAACGCGCGTGCGCGCGATTTATGGCGGGGATAGTTTGAATCTGGAATGAGGAGGTTTACTACGATGGTCATTTTTTTGTAGATATACTCATTATGATTGTTATTGCCTATGTTTGTATTTTTTCTATATGGTATAGGTAGAATGTAAAAAGTTATATTGTTAGTGATACTCCCTTCGAGTACTGCAGAATACTAATGTAACTCTCAGGATAAGGACTATAGATTTATTTGTTCAATAATTAATTATAATCTATGATAAAACGAATTAAGGCTGCTATTTAAGCGCGTTAAGGTAGTTCACCGACCAATGACGTCATAAAAATCACAATATCGCAAAAAATTGTACAATAAGCATATTATTTATGGTGGAAACTCTTCATTTATCTATGTATAAAAAACTATAAAAAAGAGCTCTAATTCTTTTTTTTTTAATTTAAAAAATGTTGATTCCTTCAAAAGTTACAAGGGTTTGAAATTGAACGTCGAAAAAACAAAAAAAAAGTCGGATTTGCCGATTTCTGCGATTTGTGCATTTTTATGCCTTATTTTCGACGTTCAACTTGAAACCCTTGTAACCTTTGAAAGAATCAACATTTTTTAATTAAAAACAAAGGAATTAAAGCTCTTTTTTTCGATGTACGGGGTAATAAGTAAAGCGTCGATTCACTAACGTTGTGTTTGAATAATAAAAGTATTGTGAATGCGTTTGTTTCACGGAAACCTGAAGAGATGTATCCGATTTACAGCAAAATGATGAAGATTCATTTTGATTTAGCCTTAGAGAAAAGAACTTTACTCGATGACGGGATCATCGTGCTAATCAAGATTTTTGAAAATATCGCCGAACAATTAGAGTACGAATTGTTACCTGATATGATTCTTCAGAAAATACTGAGCTACTTCACATTGTAGCAAAGTGATATACACAATTATATCGAATTATATGTCCAAGCTGCGTTACCATGCGCTCTATATGTATTCCACACGCGATGTTTTTATCCGAGCCCATCCGGGTATGAGAATCCTAAACACTCGTCTTGTAAAATTTTTACTTTTTCTTCGATGAGATTTTCATGGTTGAGGCCGATGCTCAGAATGTTGTAGTGTCGGAAAGCCGCAGCGCGACTTCCCAGCTGCACGGCTGACAGAGATAGGCAGCGCCTGGATGCATGCAACCGCGTAAACACGAACGTACGTGCGCGATGCATGCTGTGCCTTGTTTATCTTCTTTCCGACTACTTCTTCTCGCTCTGCGTCTACCAGATCAGCTGCTGGGGTGAAAGGCGCTTAAGAGGTAAAATAATTCGGACCCTGGTTTGCTTCCTTCTCTAAAATCCTTCTGGTAGTCAGTACTGGACGTAGTGAGCGTTAAGCGCTGCTCGGGAGTTCGCTCTCAGCTGTGATGGGTTTTTATTTTCCCTTTCCTCTCATGCTTGACCTATTTGTAGCTGATAAGGACTAAAAGTATAAGAGAAAACCGTATGACCGTACCCAGGTACCAACAGCCAATCGAATAATCAGTGTATACAGTTCGACCCCGTGGCCGCGAGAGGTAGCTGCACAAGAGCTGATGATATGACTTACTTTTGTCCGGGGCGCTGGCAATCTCTCTTCTTATCTCTGATAGTAGTAGTATTGTTACAACTCACGAACTCACTTGTCACATCTCATCCGGTGTGTTGTGTTTGTGAATAAGGACCCAGGACGCGGCGCTTCCAAATAATCGTTTGGTCAACAGTATCTTCACGCGAGACAGTTCGATTCGGCAAGTTGAGCTCCGTTATGGATATGTCCGAGGATTTAACCGAGGAGGACCTGGAACATGCGAGGCTTTTTCTAATCTTACTGTCTCCATGTACGGCAGATCTCGAGGACGTCGAGAGTCTGCTACGCAGGTGGGAGAGAGAGAAAGAGGTTACGTTGGGAGGGAAGACTTTTTTTCTTGGAACAAGTTAAATATTTTTAGAGGTACATGGAGAAAAGCCCCCACGGCTCTAGGACTTTGCCGATCAGGTTCGACATTTGTGCTCCCATCCGCCACAAGAGAGCGCGCAAGCCAACACGACAGTGTTGATTGTTGCCGCGCTTCTCTCGAGTCTCGCGGTGGATGGGCGCACAGATGGCGAGCTTGACTATAGCACGGCCTAACTGCCTAGACCTGTGGGGATTTTTCTCCGCATACTTTGTGGTATAATCTAAGGAATCGCCAAGGTGTTTACTGATGTTATCGACTTATCGTTCTTAAAAATATATGAGTAAATACGGATGGAAATTGTAAATAAGAATGTAGAAGATTTAAGTTATAAAAAAATTAATTTTTAAATTCTATACTTTGGATATCCTCCCACTGGGGAAGAGTGAGGCATAATTGGACAGGGGTGAAATTGTACACTTTGAATATCTTTCAATAAAATCCAATTAAAAATTCTGCTAAAAATATGTTTGCTTTTTATATGAAAGGAATGTGTAAACAAGATTATACGGCTGCCAGGTTGCCAACATAATTTTTGTGGTATGATTTTCAAGGTCCATTTTAGAACTTTCTGAGTATGACTTGATTAATTTACAATAGTTCTTCAATAATTATTTATTCTCGCACATCGTACGTGAGAAGTAGGTTCAGTTACGGACATTTGAGTAGGCCTCAAATAATTAAAAATTGATGTAGTTTATAGTAAATTTAAGGAAAACATTTATTTGGGGCATAACTGTACACATAGTCTTCATTTTATCAATATTATTTTTACATATATATCTTAGCCTAGAGAACACGTTTGTTCAAATATAAAATATGTTCATTCACTCTACATGTTTTTTCAATGAGTTACAACTTTATTAATATTTGTTTGTTTGCACAAGGCTCAAATAAAAAATAATTAAACTGAAAGTGTACAAAATTATGCCCCACTCTTCTCTAAACTATATATTTTGAATTTTTACCAGACGTTTTCTTGAACAGCATAAATAATGAAAACGCAACATTGTCTGAAGAATGTCATGATATGATTTCATTTCAATCTCCTTCGTCTTCCATAAAAAAATAACCCATCATCGCTTTTAATTTCATGTTCTTATTAGACACAGTAACAGCGTTAACCATATTTTAAACAAAGATAATTTACAATATCTTCTACCATAAAAAACAATATTCAATCACCATCGACATGCTAATTTCTCTTTTACTGCCGTATATAGAATCGTATCGAGGAGCAAATCTGTCTTTATTCTGGACGACACGTTGCACTCGATCTGCATGGAACGTACCTTCGGTAATGATGATGAAGTACTACTTGATGGTGAAGAACCATTTCATGAGCCGATTGAGAAAATCCTGGCAATACTGCAGCTACTCTTGGATTACGGGGCTAATGTTAATACAAGGCACGGCTGTCAGGAGGAGACTGCTTTGCACATCACCTTCAAGTCGCCAGAGGTGAGAACGATAGATTGTTTTAATTTTGCTCGGTTTAAAGATATTTTCCGAAAGTAACGGTGTTTGACCAACAATTTCTTTCTAAAAGTAACTTATTGTAAAAGCACTTCAATCACTGTTAAAAAATTGTAGAAAAAAATAATGATGGCACACAAATAAGGGAAAACCATGTACACTATTGTTTTTTTAAATACAGCTTCTTATACGTTTCCGGGAACTACATTAGTTTCTTAAAAACTAACTTTTAACAACATCAATGGAATCACTTTTTGATGGGCTTTTCATAAGAAACATTTACTTAAATGTGTGCACTGAGAGTTTTGTTCAAATTTGGAAAGTAACTTCAGTTCAAGATAGGAATCCAATATGAAAATTAAATGCAGATATTCTGATCAAGAACATACAGTTTCCAGCTTTACTTGAATATTTTAATGAAAAAACAGTATAATGCTTCTAATCGGACGAAAATAAATACATCTATCTTTATCAGAAAGATGAAAGTAAGATCATTGAGTAAATAGGGATATAATGATCTAGGATATAATTAAATTCAAAAGAGTAGTACGTTACAATAAGTGTTAAGATGCACATGTCATATTTTTTTAGTTGATTTTGGCTTTAGAATCAATTCTTAAGGATGCGATGAGGTTTTCTTGCTTTGCAATATAGCATTTGATACTGATCACATTTAACCTTTATGAATTCCAGGTTAAAATTAAAAGCCCAAAAAAGGTCTCAAAAATATAAAATGAAAAATCTATTTTCAGCTTGAAATCGCTGAATTCCTGATTGGTAAGGGTGCTGACGTGACGGTACGCGACAAAGATGGTCGCACACCCTTGCACGTGTTTGTGGCTACCAAGAGAGAGGATAAAAGTAGAGATGAGGCTATGTTCAATCTACTTCTGAAGAATGGCGCGGATCTGGAAGGTGAAGGTACGCAGTGTCCAACGCCATTCGTCGAGGCTGTCTGCAGTGGGAATGAGGATATGGTGTTGCTGATGATAAAAGCTGGGTAAGGAATTGATCTTATGTAGTTCTTATATGCACAGTTAAAAATCGATTCCAGTTTTAACAATCTTTTGTGTTAAAAATGGAACCTACTACAAACGCTCTGTATATAAAAATTAAATTTTTCAAAAAAAGTGTGTAAAAATTTCGCAATTCAAATACACAAATATAATTCTACACAAAATTTACACAATACATATTGTGTTAAATTTGAGAAATTAATCCAAATTGTGTGTCGAATTTTCTTATTTAACACAAAACGCGAACTTCTTCCAATACTGGCTTCTACAGCTCTGGTCATATTAATTACTATGAATCATCTTAGATATATTAGCAGGGAGACGATTAGGTACAAGAAATTCTTTGATTAAAATCAAGGAAGATACTGTAGGCGAGTAGGTGAGCTCATCTTAAAGCTTGAACACTCTTGTAGAATGACGTCGCCATCTACTGGGTGATTCCCCAATTACACTCTAGCGGTGCAAGAGCGTGTGCGCGCCTGCGCGGCTTCAAGCGGTAAGAGCGCAACGCGCATGCACGACGGGGATTCCCATATCGGTTACGGGCATTCACATATTATAAACTAGCGTTAATTTGCGCGCTGCGCGCGCCTATGTTCTGCCATCTTCAATCCGCCATCTTGATTTCACCCAT
>UXGD01001974.1:0-29562 GCA_900474315.1 Torymus auratus
AACACGGGATCCCTATCTAAGCTCGTTTGAAAAATACATTTTGATTTACTGTAAAAAAAGTTTTCTTTGTATTTTTTGTTCAATCGTAAGGCATAAAACTAGAAATCAAGAGGAATAATATGGTATAATTTTCAACATAAATACAAACTCCATGTTATTTGTATATCTATATATAGCCACACCGATTAAGTGCTATTTATTTAAATATCGTATTGACACCTTTTATCTTACACCAACATTTCTTTTTTATTTTTGGAGTAGTGTATATAGAGACTCATGAAGGGTTTCCATCATAAATAATATTTTTAAATGACAATTTTTGCTATATTGCTGAATATACCTCTATACCCTGCAATAAAACGAACCCATAATTTCAAACCATTATACCTGCCCTACATTATCTAGGACCAAACTATCAGCCATAAATAAGTTTCTACGACCACGAGCTATCCATCCTTTATTATATAATCATATAATAATATTAACCTGGTCGCGCGTTGTGCCCGTATGCCAGAGACTGTTGCGCATGATCTCGCCGGGACCAGTCTTGGAGTTGACGAGCTTCAGCTGTATACCCGTCTCGGCGACGGCACGGAACGGTGTCGGCTCCCAGTACGTCTGCAGGACCTTCTTCCACATGACCGTGTAGAACTGCCGGGTGTTCTGGTACGAGAAGACGAAGCCGACGTAGTCGTCGTCGATGTCCGTGTTCACGAAGAACGTGCCCTCGAAGTCGACCCCGTTGAAGCTGTCCAGACCTGTGCGCGCGAGGACAATTTAGTACGCTGCTACTTTTTGTTGAATTTGAAAAGTCTTTTTTGTAGGGAATAAATGAAATAGTTTCATTGATGATTGAACTTTCTGCTCTTCGTAAAGAAAAAATTTACTAAAAAAGGTGAGCATTTTTTTTAAACTGTTCCATAGACTATAACAAAATTTTGGTTCAAACACTTCTTTTGTATCATAATGTTATATTTGAAACGAAAGAAACCAATGTTGATGTTTCAATTTAAAAAAAAGTCTGAAAAGACCAACCGGAAGCAGCCTCGTAAAATCTGCCTTACCGACGGCAATTCCAGGATCGCTGTTCATCGTCTGATAGATCTCGGAGCCGTTATGATGAATCTCCCAGATCGGATCCTCTTGCGTCTTGCCGTAAGGATCGAGGGCGATGGTATCGTACTTGCGGAAGTCCGTGGCCCAGACGCGGCTGTTGTTTGGACAGATGTCGAGGAGGTTGCCGACCTTGTCATTATCGTTGTCGTCGTAGCAGGCGTCGCCGATCCCGTCATCTGCAAGTATAATAATACACTCGTATAACCGCGTGTTTGCTCAGGCGCTTATCGTTAGTTTCGGGGAGGCGCCTTTCTTCGTGCGCGTTAATTAAACAAGAGATGGTAGCGTATACGCGCGATGTTGTTCGACAAATAATATATTGTATTTATAGCCGCGGTAAAATCTTTTACAGTGAGATTTGCGACGTGATCTTGCGGGCATGCGTCACGCCTTATTGTAAGTGAACGTGTTTGTTAATTTAACAACAGATGTTAAGTTTTATTTGCTCGAATGAATGAATTGTCAATGTCAATGAGATTATTTTGTTCTTTAAAGTCCCAGATAGCTTAATTCGGCAATGACGCGACACAGTATTCAAACGGCCACCTTTCAAAAAAGAAAAAAAGAGCAACCTCTCGTATTCATTCCTCTCCCAATTAGATAACCCAAAACAAGTACACCCTACTCTACCAATAAAGACGACCACTCGTATAAAAACTCTATCGCAGAATATTTCTGACTCACTGTTGAGATCCGCTTGGTCGGGATTGTGCACATAGGGGCAGTTATCCCGGTCGTTGGGCACGCGGTCGTTATCCGCGTCGTCGTCGCACTCGTCTCCAATGCCGTCGTTGTCCGAGTCCGTCTGGCTGGGATTGGGGTCGTTGATGCAATTGTCGATGTCGTCCTGGATGCCGTCCTTGTCGCGGTCGGTATTGTTGTCGCAAACGTCGCCCACGCGGTCACCGTCCTCGTCAGCTTGATCCGGGTTCGCCGTGCGAGGACAGTTGTCGCAAACGTCACCGATTCCGTCGCGGTCAGTGTCCGCCTGGTCTTCGTTCCACGTTTTCACGCAGTTATCCTCGTCATTTGGCACACCTGTGGGTAATTAACAGGCGTTAGAAAATGTTTAATTATTAAATTTATACAAATTTAGAGCTTTCTTTTTCACGAAGTGTACAATTTTTAATTGATTTTGTCAATAAAATGTAATCATCACTACTGACAAATGCAATTCAGCCATATAAATATCCAACATTTCACTATAGTATCAGTAACACTTTTGAGTAATGCTCTAGTAATATACTTCTACTACCCCCTTAAGAATAACAACGACTCTTTCAAAATCAGCAATCTTACCATCATCATCGATGTCGTTATCGCAAGCATCACCGATCCCGTCGCCATCAGTATCGTGCTGATCCCTGTTCTTCACGTACGGGCAATTATCGCAGACATCTCCGACGTCATCCGGACCCTCGCGGTCGCTGTCCGCCTGGTCGCTATTCGGCACCAGGGGGCAATTATCCGATAGATTCAGCACGTTGTCGTTGTCCGCGTCGTCATCGCAGGCGTTGCCCAGGCCATCGCCGTCAGCATCTTCCTGGCCACTGTTGGGCGTCTTTGGACAATTGTCAGCGCGGCAACGCTGATCCTGGCAATTGAGCGCCTCGTCGGGGTAACCGTCGCTGTCCGAGTCGACGCCACATGTCTGACCGTCGCCTGCCCAGCCGACGTTGCACTGCGGGTGGTAAGAGTGAAACAAAGGGTGTTTTGTGTGAGTTGTAGGGTATCGTGGTTGGCGTTGCAACGATGCGCGAAAATGTTATTGAAAAAGTTCCTTTATCGAAAAAATCTACGATTCGTAGTAACGTTGGCGTGTGATGAAATATAAATACATATTCCTTTGAGCCTCTTTTTTGTTTGAGTTGCGGGAATTTTATACGAAAGCAAATATTTGATTTTTGACTAAAGGAACTTTTTTAATTTTAGGAGCTATTGATATACAGTAAAAAAGAAAAAAGTTACACCAAAATTCTAAAAGTATCTATTACAATTAATAAATTTTTGAATGGTAGAATAAGAAAGACAGAAAATATTGAGTTGAAAAAATATAAATTTCTACTTGTTTCTAGAGGTTTTGATGTTACTTTGAAACAACTTAAGAATATTTATTATTCATTTTTAGGAGTTAAAAATATACTACAATAAAGTTACGTATAATATCTACTAATCTTTTTTTAAGAATTAACATGCATTTAGAAAAGTAAAAAACTGTATTAACTCCGAAAAATTTTAAAACGTTTTTTACCAATCCTCGAGAACAAAAACCATCTATAAATAAAACCAAAAAAGTCAACCACTCTCGTGGAGAGAGAGTAAATAATACACCAAGCAAGCAAATAAAAACGATCCTCTTGAGTTCTCGTATCTAGCGGCCCACAATCCACCGAAGAAAACAACATAAATATATGATGTGTGTTCGTATTTATCCGATAGTTACCCTGCACGAGTACTGATTGACGGCGATGCAGATGCAATCGGCGTGGTGGTCGCATCTCGTGATACCATCGGGACAGACGTCGTGACTGGGCTGGCAGCCTACCGTCTGATTGCCGACAAAACCGCTTTTGCACGCGCCACATCTAGCTGTACCCTAAGAAAAGATTCCTTTACACTTTCCTCTATTAATATTGAGCAGAAATCCACGCTTAATAGTAAAAACATCAATTATTATCATTGTGATTATTGTTTTCTTTTATGTTTTTTTTTTCTTTAGGTCTATAGTTTATTATCTACTCTAGTGGAGTTGCTGATATTCCGAGTTTTTGAAGTAGTTTTAAGATAATATTTGTTGTGGGAGACATTTAGTTTGTACTGCAAAGAATTGAAATATCATCAGCTCTAGTTTGAAAAGAGTAAGAAAAGATAGAGTCATTGTAGAGTAAATTTTTCATCTTTATTTTTGCATCAAGAAGAAGCTACAAAATAAGAAAATTCTTTTTAATCGAGTTTATCAAATATAGATATAGTTATCATTGCATAAATTGTTGACAGAGAACGAGAAAAGTGATTGTTGCGATTTATAAGAGAGAAAAAAAGGAGCACAGCGACGACGACGTGAAAACCTTACGCATACGTATATATCATATGCCCCAGAGGCGTATATCATTCAAACGTGGCATGCTTTCATCGTGCACTCGATTTTTTTCTCGTTACTTCATTAGCGCCTCCGTGTAATTCATATACGTATATAATTCAACGGACGAACGCATGATATTTGTATAAGATGTATATATAAAGGACAAATGCGCATAGTAGTAATGTATTATCCACGCTACAGATGCTCGTGCTCAACGTCCACGTCGCATGATATAGAGTAGTCCTCGCAAGTGACTAATATCGTGGATATGATGGGCGAGGGTGAGAAAGTTCAACGACATTCCTGATCCCGGCCCCGCGGGATTGTCTTGTGTACGGCTCGAGCGATTCACCCAGGGTAACTTTTCCGGAAAACGCGCGAGATAAATGGGCCGACGGAATTGTATCGAACTTTCTTCCCCATCCCCCCAAGGCGAGCCGTGAGGTAAGCGTCCGAGCAAACAAAGGGTGCACAAATTATTAGACGGATAAATAATTCATTGTTTATATTAATGAAATACTTTTATAGTTCGAATTTTGCTAATTTCATTCTACCATTGTATTCGGAGCTCGAAACCTGTCATTCAACCCCCCGGCCGTACCTCACGACCCATATTCGTAAGAAGGATTAAGAGCTATGGCGAAAGAGAAGCAATAAAAGAAACGTGTGACCCCCAAAAGGTTTTCTCTCTCTCGCTTTTTTTCGTGCACTGTGTGAGTGTTTGTGTGAGTATGTGTCTGTGTTTGTATGTACGTACATCAATAACGCGCTCGTGTGCTATATTATCTCGAAAGTGTATACAAGTAAAAAGGCGCTCGTGTATAAAAAGAAGAAAAGTCTTTTCGTGTATAGAAAGTAAAGGAGTAGCATATACTTTTGTGCCACCCATATATCTGTACATTTCCATTAATAAACTATGCGCAAGTGTGCAAGTAGTAGCAGTCAACTATATGCAGAGCGGAAAGAAAAGTAATAAAGAAGATATATAAGAGAGAGCTTATTTTATTAAGTTTTGGCAGTGAGAATTAAGGTAACTTTAAGTCGAGGTTCTTTATTATAAGAGTAGGTATAAAAAACGAGTCCCCCGGGGCTATAGCGGCAAAAAATAGGAAAAAGCGCATCGCACCGCACACACTCGCTATATATCTTCCCTCGCACACGCATACCAATATAACACGCAAACACGTAGTCCCGGGCTATTCGCATGATTTTATATTATCGCTTATTTTTTCTCATACGTAAGTAATAATAAGTAATTGGTGCGCATAATTTTTATTTTATTTTTTGCTTTTTTTGTGTGTGTTTAATTCACGGGCAAGTCACCTCGGAGTTGAAGCAGTCCGAGTTGTCGACGCAGCCGCCGTTGTCGTCACTGCACGGGTCGATCCTGTAGCAGTACTGCCGGTGGCTCATTGCGTAATCGACGCCCCTGCCCTCGGACACGTTGCCCGTCATGCCCTCCGGACAGGCGTCGCATCTGTTTTGGGGAATAAAGAGAAGAACAAATGTGTATTTAGATTGAAGATGAATTTGACTGATTCTTTATAAAAAGTTTCTGACTATACACGTGGGTTTACCCTAGTTTTGGAAGTTGCTTTTTACGTCGTTTGACTGAAGGTCGAGGAAGAAAGTTAAGGAGCAGCTGTCGTTGAGTAATGCAAGGATGGAAGAGGAACGAGAAAATAAAGACGTAAATGTTTTTATTTATGTAGGATAGTTCTAATTTTACGTAGTTTGTTCTGCTGTTTTATTTCATCCACCATATGCCTACATAACTCACAGCTTAACTTTTTTGCAAGTAAGATGTATTCGTGTATAAAAAATGTAATACTTCAATCCCAAAGAACGAAACTTTTTCTTTCAATTTACCTTGCTTTATACGGTGTCCATCAAATCCCCCGCATTTCAATAAACTTTCCAAAACAACAACAAAAAAACGCGCGCGAACGCCGAAACTTTTCACGTATATAATCTTAGAACTCAGGAAACACTGAGTGATGGCAAATAGAACAAAAAAGCACCCGCCACTCGGCATGGACAATCGAAATAAACATAGGAATCACCCACGTAAACTCGCTTTCTCTCTCCCCCATTCCCTTAGCACGTATCCTCGGCGATCCATAAACCCGACAGTTTCGACGAACTTTTGGCGAAAGAAGTAAAGTCTACATTTATCCCGCGTTTCCCTATTATTAGTTTCCGTAAATGGCCCACTATACGGAGCTCCGAAGGTAAATAATCGCGGGCGTTCTGTCGGTTGCTATTTTCGTTTCTAATTGTTGGAGGATTAGCTGTATATATATCCGGGTTGGTGGGTGTTTGTTGATCTTTCGGTTTGGTTATTGTTGGAGACTTTATCAAAGCGTATTGTACGGTAAGTGGCGTTAACATGTTTTTATATTGAATACAATAACAATTAGAATTGATCGGATTAAAGGATTGAAAATTAACGAGGAATATTTTTAAAAATAGTGAGATACATCCAATTTTCACCAACTTCATTATTATTTTAAATAAAACATCATTTTTTATCCATTAAACTTCAAATCCATTATTAACTTTAAACAGTGTCGTAAAACTCCCAAGGATACGACATAAGTCGTTGACGACACAAGTTTTACACGTTTAAACTGGAAATTGAGTTCTCCTCTACCACCATTAACTATACACACCCTTCTCCTTTTATTTGCATCATAAACTCTTAGCGTAACTCACGCCCTAATAACTCTCTGCAGAATTTCATAAAGTCATAAATAAATAACCTATATATATACCAAAAATCTATTATCACTCACCTGTAACCGCTCTCAAACTTGTAGCATCTGACGCCCTGCCAGCACGGCTTGGCGAGGTCGCACTCGTCCTCACGGAGACAGCTGAGCCCGTTGCCGTTGTAGCCGGCGGGACAAGTGCCGCAGCGGTAGTAAGGCGGCACGCTAGCCGGCGAGCACGAGACGTTCGGGAAGCAGGGATTTGGCTGGCAGCCGTTTATGCGCTCGCAGTGCTGGCCGTTGCCGGAGTAGCCACGTGGACATGGGCCACAACTGTAAGTTTGGCTCAGTTTAGTTTATTTTGGAAGGTTGGGGAAATAAGATTAAGAGTATACGAAAAGATTCGTGGTATTGGGTTTTGGATCAATATCAGGGGGATCCCCTTTTCTGTAGGGTATATTATTCCGGCAAACATTATGAGTCTCTATGCGTCCCGTCCGTTTGCCTTCTAATTCTGATTGATTCATTTTCGCTTTCCCCACGCATTATACGAGCGGCTGTTGTTGCGGAAAACGGGGTTTCTTTTTACGTATTCAATAAACTCGTATAGCAGAGGGATCAATCAACATCGACATTGTTACGTTTTATCGTTATCGTGATTATATTTGGTAGATTTGTGAATCCCGCAAAACTTTATTACCCATAACCATATAATAAAATAAATCATTTTATTGCCCGCACTTGAACACCCTATTATGAACGTCCATTTTTACAATAAAATTTAAACATCGAAAAAAAAAATAATTAAACTTTTTTATCTTTCAAATCAAGACCTCCGGTACAGCTCAAAACTTATCCGAAAGCAAATTGCACTTTTCTCGTGAAAACTTCCGCACCTTTCCGGCCCAGCTCCCACAAAGTCCGATAAGAAGCCGTACATCCGTAAATTATCGTCCTCGAGCGTAGCCGACTTTTTCCACTCAGCGCAGCAACTCGCGAACGTAAAATCCAGTCGGCTGCACACATTCTAAACGACCCCCTAATTCACGTATTCTCTCTCTCTCTCTTCCTTGCAAGACAATATCTAGCCCTGGCCCCGCATTATATACGTTACTGCACCCTAGCTTTTCTCTCTTTCACGAGCACAGACCTCGCACAAATCAACTTTCAATCGCCACCTACTTTCGTCCCGCTCCATTATCCCTCTTAAAACAATGCAGCCACTTTATCGCCACGTATATAAAACACCCTGCTCACGTTTCCTTTCGCCCGCACACATGCTCACCTGAATCCATTGGCGGTGTCCATGCACTCGACGCCCTCGAAGCAGGGACTATCGCTGCAGCCTGGATAACGCCTGCAACTGCGCCCGTCGCCGTAGTAGCCCGACGGACAGCGCAGGCATTGGGGCCCGCTCGGCGTGTCGCGGCACTCAGCGCCCGGGAAGCAAGGCGAATTGTATCGACAGCTGCGCGGCGGTGGCGGAGGCGCTGAAACGTTGCGGTCGGCGTAATTAAAGAAGTGTCCGTTGAGATTATGTGAAATAGTACTGGTAGTATAGTCTTGGATTTTTCTGGTATTTTTAGAAGAATGATTCTCGTGCTCGAGGTGTATATAACAACGGGTTTAATTAAAATTTCGCTGCGTACGAACGAGTTTTTAATTGAAAAAAGAAAAAAAATAACGGAGCAGCGCAAATAATGAGGATTACAATTTAATTAAGTTTCGCTCGGTATACCGCGATCACGCGTTCCGTCGAAAGTAGATCTTTCAATTTTCTCTATTCGAGAGGGTTTTCAAAGAATCAATAAATTCCCTGCGTGCTCGAGGTTCGTTTCGTAATTCCGGTGTTACAAATGATACTCGTGCGAGAATCAATTTCCAACTGACATTGAGTATTCGCGCCACAAACAAACAAATTGGATAACTTATAGCTCCCTCAAAAACCGGTCCGTTACCCCCAACATTTCGCCCCATTTTGATGAATGAACTTACGTGTGGGTTTCTCGTGGCAAGCAGCGCAGTTCTCCAGTAGCTCCCGGATACGCTTCGTCTCCAGCAGCTATGGGCGCAAATAATAAATTCATCATCATAATCTGTACTTCCCCGTCCGCAAACCTAACGTACCGTAAAGAAAAAGAAAGGGCAAGAAACAAATTGACACTCACGTTGAGATCGAGCTTAGTCCACATCTTCTTGATAGCGTCGATGAGCAGGTTCAGGGTCTTTGCCATCATCTCGTCCGTGTAACAGCCTACAACAAAGAGAAGTAAAAAAAAAATGTATATATATAAAAAAGAGGAAATTGACGGGAAAATTGGCTTTCTTTCGCGTGTATCGTACCGTTGGGATCAACGAGCGGCGGAAACTCCCCAGGAATGTCGCCCCTACGTCGCACCCTCGTCGGCTCCGAGAGCGTGACGTTCGTGCTATGCTGCTCGCGATGCTGCTGCTGCTGGTGCTGCTGCTGCTGACGATGCTCGACGTCGTAGAGCGAGGTCGTCGCACAGTTCTCGTGGCGCATCGCGTCCTCGATGTCCGCGCCCCGGTAGATGCGCGTCTTGTAGCGACGCTCCCGGAACTGGAAAAAGAATATATATAATATCAGGGAGGGTTGAGGGTGAATTCTTTCGACTTGCTTCGTCACACGTGGACGAGTTCGTACTGTACATCGGGTATTTCCTTTGGCAAACTGTAATTTTTCATACGGTAGATGTTTCTTTGCTCGGTAATTGAATGTTTTTTTGCGAATAATTTTCATTCAAATAATGTGAGATGTTATTTGTCGCAGAATGCTCATGTTGCGTTCAAAGTCTGCGCTAGTTAATTAAAACTCTCTTTGATCTCGCGTGAAAGATATTGGGAGGTGAAATATGCATGTGACAGGCTCGGGGAATTCTTTATTTCTCAATGTTCCCGGTATAATATTGGACTGACGCGATGAAAAAACGGCAAAGCGAAAAAAACAATATTGAGCTAACCGCGATATCATCTAACGAGCATATATTAAAAAGAAGAAAAAAAACTTAACAAGTTTTTTTGTAAATATCAACAATATTGCGCACTTTTAAATATCCCTTTTTACACTTAAATATATACTACATTTATTCGTATCCCTCTTAAAATTATCGACTATTTTCTCCTCTCGTGCATTTTATAGCCCACACCAATTGTTGAAAACTGAACAACTGCAATAACCATAAAAAGCCCCTCTTATTACCCTGCTCATCATAATGAAAATAACGTCGGCAACCCATTTAACGATGTAAGTCAATTCACCGCAACTGTCTGCTGACAGATTTCACTCCACACCGCAGCAGGAAATAACTGCTGGTGCTGCTACAGCTATTGCTATAACGCTCGTGTGCGGGCGACGAGTGATTTCCATTGGTAAACAAGCCGGTATTTTCAGCCGCACCGAATCCATTAACCAGCTTTTTTTCCGTCGCGACGCGTTATTAATACGCACTACGCGGGCGTGCACAATCGCCAAAAAAAACGTACACGCACGCGCACTCAAAAACATATCTATATTTTTATACAAACTTTTCTTCCACTTTCTCCATTCTTTCTCTCTCTCATTCACTCTCGGGAGTTCCCGATGTATAATCTCATGAATAAATCCTCAAAGTCGTAAAAATTATTTCGGAGCGATATTCTTCCGACGCAAAGTCCCAAGCTCTGAGCCTACACACGCGCGCTCTGGGGAGGGTTGAATAAAAATAACCCGTGGGCACGGTGTCGTATTCAGTTTTTTCTCTCTCTCTCTCTCGCTATCTCGCCCCCTTCTTTGCTTTTTTTTCGAGACGTCGTAAAACGTATCGGCTTTTTGAGTGTAACAAGGCGCCGGGCGAGCGAGTATTTAATGCGCGGAGTGCATTGACATTGAGGCGGAAGGAAAGAGAGTGAAATTTTCGAACGCGGAAATGACTTTGGGGAAATGAAGGAGGCGGTGAAGCCGGTTATAAATTGAGGGTGGCAGTTGTGAAGGGCCGAACTGCGCGGAGGATATTAAGGTGATGACGGGGGTGGGGGCGAGGATCGTGGAGATGTTAGAAGATACTAAGTGAACTATTTTTCGGAACAGAATGTAAAATAAATCATGGCGACAGTATTCAAAAGTTAAATTAATATGAGAATTCATGGAAAGAGTTATCTAGTTCTTATACGAGGTAATTCATTTTATCTCGGAATTAAAATAATAGGTTTCCTGGTATATACTTTCATAGAGACATAATTTCTTCGTATTTGTAAAAGGGGATCCATTTAACTTCTCTTTACAAAACGCAATGTACGCAAACCCTTATTTCCGCAAAATTCCATGCAAAACAAATAACAAAATTTTTAAAATTCCTTCCTCCAACCCCGACCAACGCAAATACCAACCACTCCGCTTTAATTTCCTTCTCGAGACGCCTGGGAAAAGAAAACCCATAAACCGAGAAACGCGCATCAGCAATACGTCTCGCTCGGGACAACGCATGTATACATTATATACCTATACCTACATATAAAGCGCCGAGGGACAACACGTTTTACGCGCTTATTTCTCCTCTGCCTTGCTCTCCGCGCGCATCGATAAAGCCATAGATGATGCGCCTTGCGCGGCAGCAACAAAAAAGAAAAAAAAAGGAAAAACGTTGACTGCGAGAAATCATAACAGAAGTAGGTGATGCCGGTCACGGCTACTGCAACGACAGTGAGAGAGCGAGCGAGTTGGGCAAGTGCATTCGCGCGCTCGCGCCATATTTGGCGAGACCTCGTCCCACACGGGCGCAAAGTCGGCATTCGCGCAAGCGAAGTTGGAGTATAGTAGTAGTGGTAGCGCCGCACACGGTTTGTACCTATACACCGATATATACTCCAGATCCATCTGTCTCCTTCGCTTTGTGCGGAATAATGGGACGCGCGCAATTATATGTGTGTCGAAAGAGCGGCTGCGCGATTGGAGAAGCGATAAGGCGAGGCTCTCTCTGGTGTATATACACGTACGTGTGGGAAAAATAAAATTTCGCGGCGTCATCGCGGCCTTTTACAAAGCATATATGCGCAGCTATGGAGAAGGATTTTATATACTTATATATTTATCGCAAAAGAGGGTACCGCAAGGTATTTTTACGGGTCATTGGTCAATATTTGACGGATTTAGGGTGCTCGTTAGTCTCGACTTTTTGCACGCGCTTTTTCTGTCTTTATATTTCTATGTATATATATATCTGTCAAAGAGCTGATGAGCTGTCATAAGACGCAATGTGTTTTCTCTTTTTTCATCGGCAGTTGCGCAGCTGCTCCAGTTTGAGCGGGTAAACTGAGAAAGGCGAAGCTTGAGTCACTTTGAGACATGCGTGAAATTTCGGAGAAAAATTGCAAAACTTTACTGTCACAAGTTTACACAGCAAGACGCTCTCGCTCTGTATACGTATCATATACCCATAACCCAAAAATTATTCATCCCTGTTTGATCTACTCATCCCTCTGAGCAAAAAAAGAATATACTCAATATGTAACTCACCACTTCGAGGGGCAGATCGTTGGCGTGCTGTGCCATCTGTCTCAGCGTACGACGCAGCGCTATCTCACCCTGGCGGGCGCAGTCGACGTAGACCTCGAGGGTGGCACCGGGTGTGCGCTGATTAACCACGAGAACGATGCTCTTGAAGGGCTCGGCCACGCTCAGGCTGTCAGCGACTATGTGCTCCCGACGCGGCTGGTTGTTCTCCACCGTCTCCAGGATCACTGCGCAGATTTGAGAGATGGGTGTTACAATCGTGTGGTGAATGGAGCAAATTTAGCATTGGTTTTTTTTGTAAGGGAGGAAATGGCAGGGGATTTATGTATGATATGGTGATAATTTTTCTAAGAGTACTGATATATCACATTGATTTTCTCGTGCGTGACCTACGAGTTCAAACATTTGGTGGAGTCGTTCCAAGATAAACAAGGAAATAAGGAGTATCATTTTTCTTCACGGCAAATCGATTAGGATATTAGAATTCTCATGGTTTAGGGACGAACTATTAGAAAATTAAGTTTAGGTTTCGTAAATTGGGTCGATTTTTTAAGTGCTGAGGGAGTTTACGGAAAATTTTAATTGCTCCGAAACTTTTCGACTGAAGCATGCTTGTTGAATATTTGAATTCCAATGTTTAATTAATTCAGCGGAACTAAAGTAACTACTCAAACGAAGCCAGGATTAAATTATTTTTAACAAATTTTATTTTAATATTCTATTATTTTTTAAAACTCTTTAGATATTCGTCATAAATTTTTTGAATATTATAAAATGTGCAGATTGAACTATATATTACTTCATTAATATGTTTATTTGATGCCGTAATAAAAAATATTTGATTTATAGTGATGTCAAAATAAAATAAATATTTTACACACCAATACATTATATTACGTTACCTCGTTTAGCCCTTCGGTCGAGCATGAGGACGAATTTCGATTTGGCATTGAAGTACTCGGCCGCGAAAAACGTCTCCATGTGGTGTAAGGGCTTCTTTCTGGAATTCACATGGCTGACGGTAATGGCAAACTTGTCATCCATCAAGACATCCTCTAAATTCTTGGTTAAACCTTTCCGGAAGAAGAAAAGAAATAAAGGTTATTGATGGCTTTCCCATACACACTCCCACACATCTAGAATATTCCTCGTCACATATAAAGCAGGAAATACGACCATTCACAAATTCTAATGACGTCATTCGTGCCACTCGCTTATACTTAAAAAGTCGCGCCCTCACTCTCACTTCGACAGTAGTAACGCCCGGCGCTGCGTCAGCCCTGCGTTTTTTTCTCTCTCTGTCTCCCCCCGCGAAATTAAACGATCCGCGCCGACCGTCGAACGACGGAAATGGCAGCGGCTGCTTTCCTCGTACAAATCGAATTAAGACGAGATGGACGGCAATTTAGAGCAATTGACCGTGGCGAAAGGCTATACGCGCGCGACATATCGTTCTCAAATCAATCAAGCGCGCTTTATGTGTGGGGCTGGTGGCGTCTTTCTATACACGGTGATAATTGAAATTTGTTTTTCGAGATTTGACCTATATTGTCGAGCTGTGAGTTTTGATGATGTCAGTGGTGAAAGTGATGCAATGTGCCCCCGTAACAAAAATGTATATCTATTTATGGGCAATATATGCGTCATGTGGCCACGGTAGCGGAACCAAATGTTGGACAGACACTATTTCCCCATATAATACTCATATGTTCCATATTCTGAAAGAACAATTTATGAGATAGATATTTGGCTCCAGCGCCGTGGCAACCTATGAGCCTCATATTGTCCATATGTGGTGAATATGGCCCATATATTACTGATATTACTATATACCTATACTATGCGTTATATATTGGCTCAAAAATGTTTTCTTACTCGCGAGTACTTATGAAATTCTAGAATTTATGTGCGATAATAAATGTTTCGTATATAATTGATTGCATATAGTAAAAGTTAAAAATAAAATATACTTTTAGGAAATTTTACATAAAATAAAGAAACGTTATGAACTCTTTTTAATTGCACTTTTTTCGTCGTCGTCCCTGCTGCACAAATCATAAATGCCTCGTATATTGTTTGCCCAATATAATTCTTTAATCTTCAACTCTATTTTTAGTAAAAAAAAAGCCAATTCGCATCGTTTTTGTACTTATTCCGAAATCAAGATAAAAGAAGATTAACACAACTTTTTTAAAAGTTTTACACTCTACATGACAATTAATGTCTCCTAACGTAACTACATTAACAAAATAATCATTTCGCCATCTAAAAGCTACCCGTTCTCTCAGCCAGTCACGTTTACTTTAACAAATCACAACGTAAACCCGAGCTATATTCCGCATCCACCTACACCCCGTTCTCCAAACACCCTCGTATCTTTCCCCTGCCTCAATCCCTTTTATTACCCCATTCCTCCCAGAGCCTTAAACTCCCTACCGTCATGCAAATCGCTTTCTCTCCCCTCTCTCTTGATGTAAACTCATACTCCGGAATTCCCAAACGCCAGCTGCAGCGCATGTATCCCAGCACAACAGAGTACCTCACGTATAAAACGCATCGGCAACGCGAATAAGGAAGGAAGGGGGTGACTGACCCCGGCGTCTCGTGACTACCGGGTTTTTCACTCGGCGCGCAGAGGCCACCGGACGGGTTTCCGAGTCGTATACCTATAGTTATGTTAGGGAACGCGTCAAAGGATCGGCAAGAAGCGATCGGTCGAGGACGAGTTACGTCGTCCCGGGGTATGTGTATCGTAAGGAATTTCTGTTACCCGATTGATCGATCGATCGAGCACGGGTGTATAAGCGCGAGCTTTGCGTATTGGCTGTAGGTGGATTGTGATTAGTATAATATGGCGGCGCGCGAGCTTTGCATCCATGAATTTATTTACACTGATGAATTTTAAATTTAGATGCGCTCGACAGTATTATTGATTATGTTATTGTCTTAAAATAAATTGATTTTTAATTGAAATATGCGCGCAGTGGGCAGCTGTGTATGTATAAATAATTGTGCTCGTTCTATTTTTAATGCGCGATTATAGTATAACATTAAATTCTCCGGTTCGTATAATAAAGTCGTTGAATTTCAATTGATAGAATTAAGAAATAGTTTATTTCTTTTTTTTTCTTCAAAAACATCGACTCCATCCATTCTCATTTACTATACTCATAGAAAGTCGATTAAACCATCATTCAAATTCCTCGATAAACGCTACATTTAACGAAGATAAACTCTCCACCAAAACTCCACCTAC
Organism: Torymus auratus; assembly: GCA_900474315.1. Lineage (NCBI taxonomy): Eukaryota > Metazoa > Arthropoda > Insecta > Hymenoptera > Torymidae > Torymus > Torymus auratus. Next base: position 15,675 of record UXGD01001974.1, read on the forward strand.
AAAATTACTCTCAATTAAGATTTTTTTTCCTATTTAAAAAAACGCCAATTCAATCAAGATCCCAATTAGCCCCCCCTAAACTGACTAATCGTCGCGCGCGAGCTTTCGTGCAGCAAATTGCCGCGTCTATTTAAGCCGGCGAGAGCGAGCGCGTGCGTTTTGTCACGGGCTTTTTCCGGCTGTTTACGTTAATGTAACACTTCCCCGCGCTCAGCCGTATAACCAGCGCGTACACATACACATCCACCCACCCCACCCTCCTATCTATATCCGTATACATCCGCGATACATGCTCTGCTGCTATGCGCCGGCATGAGCAGACACATAACCCAAACAGCCGGCGCAGGCGCACACGCGCACCCGCGAAACATAACACGCCACGCGTCTTTTGAATTCTATTCTCGTGCGCCGGGAGATCGTGATGATTTTTCACGTGTTGTGCGTGATTTCACTCGCGCGCGAGAAAGAGAGAGAGAGAGTGAGTGAGTGGGGAAAAGAAAGAGAGCGTTATATTATATAATTAGAAGAGACAGTTTTTCAGAGAGAGTGAGAGGTATAGTGAGACGAAAAAAGAATATAAGAGTATGTGAATGGCTGGAGAATGCGAGAGAGAGGAAGAGAGAATGAGACTTACCCTCGTCGGGCGCGAGGCTCGAGCTAGAAATAGTGGCGAGCGCCACGAAGAGCAGGAACGTTGCGACGCCTCGCATGCTGACGGTTCGGGTCGTCCGATCTGCAGTACCCAGAAAACAAGAAAACGTGGGTGTTTTTTTTACCTTCCGTTGCGGTATGGATGTTGATGGGTACAGTTGTATGAGGATTTTAAGGTTTAGAGATGTGTGTATGTATGTGTTTATGGCTTGGATTATTTACATAAGTATAGGATGTACGTGAGCTTTTTACTCTGCGCGGTATTATTATCCGCGTGCATTGAGGAATTTGAGGATCGGTTAATTTAATTATTATTCTACACGTCTATTTTAGAAGTTTTAGGCGAAATAAAATTAAACTTGTTATTGTTGTGATTAATCTAATACACGCTGAGTTATAAAGTTTACAATTATTATTGTAAATGATGCATTGCAATTAAATATAATTAAAAATGTGAAATTGTTATACTTATCAAAAAATGAATGATTTTTAATTTTGATGCTCTGTTAAACATGTATCACTGTTACAATGAAGTATACGATTAAAAAAAAAAAAACACTTATAGAAAAAAACGTCCAACGAAGTAAAAAACGCACATACATCCGCACTGTTTAAAATTATAATATATGATGAAAATATATCTATTATGCTAGAACAAACACTTCGTACAAACTATAATAAAGCCAAACGTAACAACACACAATGCCAATAAGCAGCACCAGATAAATCTCCTGCGCAACACGCTCCATCAAAGACTACAACTTCATCTGACTAAAGATTTGAGAAGACAGAAAAAACAAGTAATCAAATAATCTACAACGCGAATGATAATGATACTACTCTACATTGACTACAATAAAACGATCTATATACACCCGCGGAATATCGGTACACGCTCGCAACGGAGCTCTCTGCTGCCTCGCAACGGACGCACCTTCGAGCCCAGCTGGTTGCTTCCCGGCGACTGGCGACTCTCTCCCTCACACACTCACTCGCGTGTGATGCCAGCTCGCGCGCGCGTGTGGAAAAAGCGGGCGCACGCAGTCGGTTCACCCTAGACTACTACTCCTATCTGTCTCTCTCTCACTCCGTTCCTCTCTCCGTCGCGTATAAGGAATCCGGTGTTCGTTCGCTCGCACAGTGCGCGACACGAGAAAAGAGAGAACGACGCGCGCGTGTTCGCCGCGGCACTCTGGAGCGCGCGGGGCCGGCTCTCCGCAGTTTTATACGGCGCCCACACTCGCGGGCGCTCGCTCGCTCGCTCGGTCCTTTTTTTACGTGCGTGCTCGCTGTGTATAGAGCTGTGGGGTACCCCTCCCCACCTCCGGCGCGCGCCTTCGCGTGGGTATTTCGGTTATTGGGGTATAGTATATGCGCGCCGGGTGGATTATTGGAGTACTTAAGGGCGAGGATTTATTACGCGGATGTGAGCGTGATGTAAGTCAGTGTGCGCGTAGGGTAATCGAGAGGAAGAGTGCAGTGGTGGTATTTTTGAGAGGTCGGGTGATTGATTGGGTTTTAGGGGAAGAGGAAGAGAGTAGGAAGTTGTAATAGCGGCGCGGCTACGAGTTTATATTATAGGCTTTTGAGGGCTGCTGCTGCGTCGATCTGGATGAAAAATGCATTGATCGCAGGATTGTATCGTAAATGCCTTTTTTTACGTATTTTTATGATGTTTTTATCAATAAAAGTATAAATTATTAATTTATATAGGGAATATCTTTTATCGCTTTACCAATATATTAATTGTAACACTGTAACGCTCGTTAATGTCAATCTCAAAGCTTATTTATATAATATATTATGTCTGTCAAATCGCGCGCATCGAACGGTTATTAGTCTTCTTCTACAAGCTATAAATGTCACGGTTTCCCAATCCGCCCCTCATTCTTCCTCCGACCAGAATTTCATTTATTTTTTCAAGCAAAACACGTTCACGCACAATGACATTAATAAAAATCATCCATTTCAGCCCGGTATGAGATCCTCGTTCTCATCATTGATTCTCTCGCCATAATAAAAAACCAAATCCACTCGAGTATAACGCTGTCCAATCCTCGTCGAAAATAGCGCCCGATACGCCAAGAGTTCCGGGGTCCAGCTTATGTCTGCGTGCGTCCGCTCACAATACGGCCACGTCCGAGCGTCTTCTTCATCCCCATCGCGATAAATGTACGTTCATGATCGTTTCCTTTCTATTCTGTCTTTCTCCCCCCTTTCTCGACGAGGAACTCTGGCTGTGATGAAAGGAGAGCGATAAGACGCAGACGCGCCGCTTCTATTATCGGAGCTGTTTTTACGGCAAGTAAGAGAGAGAGAGAGAGAGAGAGGAGAAGAGCCTACGCGGCTGAATGAATATTTCGTGGAAATGAAATGTGTCGATATATTTCTGTATATATTGGATCGTGGTGGTAGCGTTTTTAATAAACATTCAGCCTGTAATGAATCCTTTCAGTAATATTCCGAAACAGTAATGAAATTCGAGTGCGCTTCCCTTTCGGAACAACACGATTTCATCGAATTGCCAAGTTATACAGAAAATCCAATTTCGATTCACTCAAAGCCCTATACGCGCCTGAAAAAACCGTCCACGTGACAAAGGAAAACAGTGCTCCTGTGTAACCCAAATGGGATGAAAACAATATCCCGCTGCTACCACCACACACACACACGCTTTCTCTCTCTAGCAGAATGGATGTCAATGTTATAGATCCACTTCTCGCCAACTTCGTGCATAAAATCACACACACATCACGCCGCTCTCCAACTTTGCTGGCGCGCATGAATATGCATATGGCCAATTCATTCATAACATTATACAAGCACACAGTCGTTAATCGTACGGGGGGAGAAATTAGAATTGCAGGCGCGGTGACCTTGCGTGGGAAGCCGTTACACCTACGAAACTAACTCGCCAGAGTCGCGTATGTTATGCGCGAAAGTGTCCCAGCATGCAGCAGCCGCGCGCATTCTCGCAGTTTCTGCATTTCCCTTTACCCATGGCGCGTGCGCGCGTGTCTCTGTCTTTTTGCGGAGCGGATTATTATCATACGCCCATCGCGAGAGCGTATATAGCGCCTTGCGTAAGTTGCCGCGTGGAGTTCTTTTTGTATAATGGGGCGATTGTGCGCGGCTGGGAATTGAGCGCGGTTGACGATTTTTGGAGTTGTAAATACTTGTGGCGTATGTTGTTATAGGTCAGTTAGGATATTAGTGTATAAAATGAAACGTGAGTTTGAGTTTCGGAGTAGAGGTAATTTGGTTAATAGACGGTTTTATCTTTTAATAGAATGGAGAATAACTTTACGTAGTTGTACGTTGCTGCAGTAAGAAAATTTCCATTTTTATAGTCTAATTATTATTGACAATATTTTTGTCGATTATTGTAAATTTAAAAGTATTCTTATAAGGGTGATTGCGAAAATATTCACAGTTTTAATGTTAATAATTTACTTGCGAGCTTGAAATTGATACAGGTTGTGTGTATAACATTTAATTAAAAAGCAAAATTTGTATTGAGGTTCGAAATAATTAAATTGTTCCAAGGCAATCGTTGGAATGCTTGTTTTTTCAATTAAATGTTTACCCAATTAATATAGTTACTTTTTTGTTAACTTTAATTTTGACGCAATACGTTTCTGTGAAAATTGCCATTATTAAATTTCCCAGTAAAAACTGCAGCAAAATGCTGGTTACGGTACTCCAGTATAAAAATTAACTTAACGTTTATTATTCGTATACGAAACAATTTTCTGCTAAATAAAGTACATATATCGTAAATATTCTTCTAAAGTCTAGTTATAAAAGTTAAATAAATTTAATATTTTGTTTTATCTATGTCACTGAATCGATAAGTCAATGAAGTGCAAAACCTGTGTACCTATACTACACAAAATATCTTCCTGAAAATATTTTTCTCAATTTACTATAAACCTGGAGCTTCAATCCCTTCTCCTTTAAAAACCATTTTCCAACAACTACCTCTCTTATCACGTGCACAACAAAAAATTCTTACTTCTCTCCAACAAATTTTCTCTTCTCCGAAAAGTTTAGCCGAGAAAAAGCGCATTACGAAGAATCTTTCGCAGGATCGCCAACGCGAGTGAGCATCTCGCGCATTAAGCCTCGGAGAATATTAGAGCCGCACTTGCAGCTGACGTTTTTATCTGCCCCGAACCCTAGCATCTTTGACCAAGTAGTGGGCGCCAACTTTCCCATCGATCTATGTCGATGACTCTTTTCCAGGCGCGAGAATTTCACCCACGCGCTCGTGCCTGCCGCGTACTATACTTTTGACACTGGAAAATTTTTGGTCATGCACTTTTTTGCTCTCGAAGCTGTACCCACGTAATGAGCTTGTTCAGGCTGAGAAGGAGCGTTAACGAGTGAGCGAACGAGGAGTCGGGCGAAAAAAGTCGTGAATCGATGTCGTTTGAATTTCGTTTCCAAATTGGCGAAAGATATCTGTATCGCGGACATTAATTATATAAAATAAAGTTTATTTTAATTGGAATAATTTTCCACCAACCTCATAAATTAAAGCCCCACGTTTGCACTACGTATAAATAAGCTGTAACTGCTAATGGTCTTGTTAGAGCTGGGTTTTGATGCTCCACAGTCGGATTCTGATTTGCTAAGAACCTTAGGATTACCGACACGAAATGCGATGATATACTTTTTCTCCAAAAAACGCGTTAAAGGATTATGATTTCCAAAGCTCCTCCCTAATGGCTTTTTAATAGAATTATATACCAGAGCCCGCATCCACATCGCATTGTATATTATACCTTTGAATTTTCTTGAGCTACCCAATCAGCGACCAAATTCACTCCAACGCGTGCGTAACACATTAATTTCACGTCGTGCAGTATTCATCGCGTACCTGCGCAGTAACCTTCTAAAATAACAAAATCCAATCTCTCTCTACCTCGAATCTGAAAACGACGTTTGGTACGCCTTATCCCCTCCATTGAAAATTCATTCGCGGCTTACAAATGAAAATGAAAATCTAAATTGCCTGCAGCCGCGCGTCTGCGCCGGAAAATCAAATTTCAATCAAAAGGGGCACGCATGTTCTCATTTTCTCGTTATACACAGCAACAACAACAACAGAGAGTATGTGGGCTTACCTGGCCTGGATTCCCGTCATCGATGCTGGGGTGACGTGCGCTGATCCTCCTCTCCGCGTTGCGTGTCCGTGGCTCGCTCCACACCTGGATAATCGAATATCTCTCTTCCTCTCGTATTTAGCTATACTGACACGTCAATTAAACGGCGAGATTATTCGCGCCCGCGCGCGCGCCTGTTACTATTTACCCTATACGTCGAAGTATACGCGCGCGAGCGCGTTTATACTTACACACACGATATGTAATATCAATTTTGCGCGGGCGTTTATTTGTGTGTGTGTATATATGTTTGCTGATGATTGGCGAGGGCGGCTGCTTCTTTCTGAGGATGACGAAGCGAAAATTTGTTCACCGACTGTATTCAAGAGAGATCACTACTGTTGCAACTGACGCGTTGCACGGGTAAAAAACATCGTCGCGGTTGGCGCGGTGGCTCCGGTGCTGGCTCACAGAGCACTCACGTGGTTCTTGATTTTCTCTGGAACAGGTGATTTTTATACGTTAATGCAAGTTTGCTATTTCATGAAATTCATAATTTATGAGTAAAGGAATACTTTAGAGTGTTTTATAAAAACGAGGTAATTCGACCATCTTTAAGAGGAAAATTTTTTATATCTGATGTTTCTGTAAGCATGTTTCGATAAAATCGTTAAAGTGGCATCAAAATATAGTATATCTTCTTGAAGAAAAAAATTGAGGAGGCCCTAGGAGTGATATTGTCTTGACACGAAACTAAATTTTAAAAAGAGCGGTCAATTTAATTAAAAAAATTTCATTCTTTGTTTTTCTAAAGTAAAAGTAACAAAATGTATGCATTAAAATTCAATGTCTATCTTCTACTAGAAGAAATGGCAGACACTTCAAAAATGAAATTAGCCTTGCTGACAGTTAAAAAACAAAGACTGCAGTTAACGCGTGTAGCTAATACGGACACTCTGTAGAGCATTTTGCTACAGTTTGACTGGAAAATTTAATAATGGAAATTTTCACAGAAATTCATTGTTTCAAAATTAAAGTTAAGAAATAAATAACTATATTAATTGGGGAAACATTTAATTGAAAACAGAAGCCTTTGAACAATTTAATTATGTCGATTCTGAGTAAATTTTTCTTTTTATAATTAAATGTCATATACACAGTTTGTATCAATTTCAAATTCGCAAGTAAATTAACATTAAAATTATGAATATTTTCGTAATCACGCTTATAAGAATACTTTTAAATTTACGACAATCGACAAAAATATTGTCAATAATAATTATACTATAAAAATGGAAATTTCCTTCAAAACTTTTTGAAATAATTTATATAAGCCCTATTTTTCTACTAATTATATTATATTATATTTTCTATTAATTAAGATGTCCCATCACGAAGCGGGTTCGAGGAAGTGCATATCCGAACTAGACATATGGCTGAATAACCTTTTATTACTTATTTGAAAAAAATATAAAGAAGGTATAGCATGACTGACATTTTACTATTTTTTTAGACAACGAGATAAAATCTTAAAAGTTACGAGATCAAGCTACGAAATGAATCTATAGAATCAGCTTTTTCTCTCGAATTACTCTAATCCAACGAAAGCTCCAACCTTAATTAAAACACATCTTTCGCCCCTGTACTCTCCAAACACACGCTACCCTCAATTACATCAAGCTACTCCCCCCGAAAAATCATTCTCCCTCATTGACCCTCAACCCCAATGGAACTTTCCCTCTTTTCTCCTCCGCAATCGACCTTGACACTCGTATACACATATACTTACATAATCAAATTCAACTCACCGTCGCCGTCGGGTAAGACAACGGCATCGACGAGGCCGCATTGGAGTTCGTCGTACTTGCCGCTGGGCATGATGGTGATCTGCGTCTGGATGCGCACGCGCTTGTCGCTGCTACGGGGCGAGCTTGCCTGGTGCCAGGACGCCCTGCAGACCATCTCGTGGCCCGAACCCTTGCTTGAGTACGTCGTGATGATCTTCTGCGAGGCCGAGCCGCCCTGCGCAGAGCAACAGAGAGACACGTGTGTGTGACGTGGAGACGTTCACTTGGTGGTCGTGGTGGTGAAACTATGCGCTGTGTCAAATGCTGTAGGCTGTTTTGGTTGTTTACGTGCGTGTAGGGCGCTGCCTAGGGTTATTTATTGTTTTTTCTCTACGCGGCTTTGAGGGTGCGGTTAAATTAGGCGTTGGTATAGGCAGAGCTTGAGCAAAAGTATATAGTAGATTCAAAGTAAATGAGACAAAGTATATTCGGTGTTGTGTAATACTTTAGTATAGTTTTGAAGTGTATTCTTTTTAAAGTTTTTTTTTCTGGATGCCGTAGTATTATATGCGTCCGCAGAATGGCTTTTTCAGTAGAATAAAATAAAAATATCGTGCATCAAAAGACGAAAGAGAAAAAAATTTTAGTTCGAAAATAAAGTTATATTCAACGGTCAACATTTACAGTAGCAGTATACCATAGACGCATCAACTCGACGGAGTTGTGTCAGAATTTTAATTTTTTTACAGTGCCATTTGAGGGTTAGCGCGCCCATTGTGAATCCGGCTAACGCGCGCAATCAAAGGAAAATCCAGCATTTTTTAGGCCGAGCTCGCGTGCTGCGGAACAAAAAAAGCGCAGATTTATGACGCGGAATGTTTTATGGTCGCAAAAGCACGGAACTGAACAGGAATACGCCCGGAATTTCAACTAGATGAGCAGCAGCGTGCAGTCGTGCCTTTTTGTTTCTTTTGCCTCTTTTTCGTGCCTTTTAACATGAGTTAAATGGTAGATAAGTGTCGCGGATGAAAAATACTTTGTACTTCGTTTGGTTTATATAATGTTATGGATATATATACGATACTTTTATTTTGTATTTTACTGTGTGTACTGTGTGTTATTCATTCGCGGCATTGACGACGTTATTCACTTTAACAAGCACGTAGCGGGCGATAAAAAAAAAGCCGCTCCGGATCTATGTAGTCCGGGTTTGCTATAGGGGTGGCCGTGGCCGATTGGGGTCCATGGATGAACCCACATTTTCCTACCGTATTTCCACCCCTGAATACGAATACCTTGAGTAGGTACTTTTGCTAAAAACTTCAAATTTAATTGTGTTATTAAAAATTGTTAATAAAAATTTATGGTCTAGTTGTTTGCCAAAGTACCTCAAGATATTCTTGTTCAGGGGGTCAAAATACGTTAGAAAAACCTGGGTTCAACCATGGACCTCAATCGCCCACGGCCATCCCTATAGCGAACCCGGATTAATTTTGACAGTCACGCCTCTCCAACAAAAATAAGCCGGGAATAATGTGCGCGAAAAAATGGCTCAATAACACATTGACACTTCTGCTCGGTCCATGAGGGAGGACCGAAAAAATATACATCTGATGGAGGTCGGATTAGAAAGATGTATAACACGTTCTCCCCTTTTTCTATATATACCGCTCTGATCCTCTCCGACAGTTCCGTGGTCAATATAATATATAAGTTTCGAGATCTTCGGCAACTGTAAAACTTCCATTCGCGTATATATTCTTTTTTTACGGAACTTGTTCCCTCGAACTTTATTTTTGAGAGGGGAAATAAGTTTCACGTGATAAGAACTGTACGAACAAGAGGCACGTGCTAAAGAATATATTAGCATCTGCGGCCACGGAGCGCCGTATAAAATAGAAATTCGTTAACCTTTTACATGTGCTATAAAGTTAGTGACCTCTATATTTAAACCGCGCGGATTTTACATTGTATCGTAAAACGGTTTATTATATTACTCATAGTTTAATAAAAATATAATAAATTTTATTACAATGTTGTATCATATACGGCATCAATAAACGAACATCGATTCGTCGTAACAGTGAAACATCACATAATATTATTAAGGCCATGTGTAACCGTGAATTTCAATATTTTTTAAATCAACATTCAAGCGACTATTCGGAATAATTGGATGATTCTAGTGGCATTTTCATGAGATATCCATGTTTGAAAATTATGTCGGTATTTAACATCACCTTATCCTAATTAAGAATTTTATCATTAAAACTACATCATCCTTACGTTATACAATTATAGACCGGCATATCTAATCTTACGACAACCAATCCCCAGAAGAAAATCCTCGTCTTTATACACAACCCCTCCGTGGCAAAGTATTTAAAAAGAACAAGCTAATCTCTCTGACGCCCATCTGACAAGCGCTTCGGAGCTTACGCTCTCGTGTAAGAAGAAGTGAGAGAGACAGGCGGGAGGGAGGAGAGGGAAAAAAAGTTTAGTGTGACAAAAAAAGAGAGAGTAAGAAGACGTACGCATTGCGAATGATAACGAGCTTTAATGGCCTATAAGACAATGATATACATGGCACAGGGCGCTGATGCGGGCGTGCGACTTGATGTGCACGCGCGCAATAACTCAGGCGCGCAAGGGCGTCCCCGTAAACATAATGTAAGACGCGCGCGAGTGCGGGGAGACTAGAGAAATCGTTCATGCGCCACTTTGCGCATATGTTATATATTTACACGTGGCCGCTATGTAGTCGATTATTTTTACTTATAACTATATTTGTAAATATTTATTTATAATTAGAAGTATAACGTTTATTGTTATTTTTTTTTCTCTCCATGTATAGGTCTTTTCTTGTACTTTTTTTTGTATACGTATAGGCACATGTTATACGTGTGCATTTGCGTGTCTTTTCCTTTTTACAACTTAATTTCTATAGAGCGGGAGAAAAGTAGTTCGGTCCAGAGTCCTGATCACTTAAGGGTATGAACGTCCCAATTCCCGTTCACCTACAAAAGAGACTTGTTTTATTGACCACTGCATGATTGGAGACAGACAGAGAGCGATTTGTGCGTGATTGGGGGAGTTCGAGTAAGAGAAAGATAGAGAGTGATATGATGATGAATTGAGACAACTACCTTACACGATCTCGTTTGTAACGCTGATGTATCTTTTTACAGGATTCCCTATATTTACATGGGTGCGATATAGATATATATTTATCTAATCGTGAATTCAAATCAGTCGAGATTTATTACTCGCTATTACATGCGAGACAGATTTTCTTTTTATTTTGTTACAAGAAATATTGGGATAAAAGTGTCTGATTTAATTTCATTCTTAGATTTATGAGTCTCGTAATAGGCCAATAAACAAAGAAAAAAGTGTGAAAACCTCGTGCGCACCAAGGCGTGATCGGGCTGCTTATATTCCGAAAATGAGATTTATGCAAACACCAGGAGTCGCGCATATTTTTATATATATAGACACAGATTTATACAACAAGACTCGTTATACATAAATAAACTCGTGAACATATCATATCTGCCAGAAAGTTTCACTTTCCTTCACATTACCTCTACACGCTACACTTACTCTGATCCAGCATCTGTATAACACAGACACACACACACACATTATTCCTCGTCGCGAGACGAGCCATTCGCTCCGTTAATAAAGCTTTTTTCTACTCGTCTACGTCTACATTATGTACATACACAGACATACACACATAGGCACAAACAATTCTGTTTCCCAGAAAAAAAAGTCGCCACCACCATCGTGAGTATACGTCTCTGTTGTGCGTGTATATACACACTTGCGTTTTTTTGTGCGTGATCGCGTCAGGCGAGGAGTCTAATCGAGAGAGACAGCGGCGTCACTCGTGATTCTATGGTGGACGCTCGTACCGGTGCCTACAACCAAAGATTACATACCTACTCTTACTACATGTCTACGTGTGCGTATATATGCGTTTGCGCGTGTAATTGCCTTATGCTTGCTGTTGTTGTTGCTTTTTTGTGCGCCCGCATATACCTATATATGTATACAGACAGCCCGTTTGTTAATTCAAATGTAAGCGCGTGCAAAAGCGCGCGTACACGCGAAGCTCTGTTGGTTTGTATAATTTTGGCGATGACGGACGGGACCATAGCTGCGAGTGTATGTGCATTGTTATTGTTATTGTATTATATAAAATTATATTACAAGCGAGGCGTGTTTGGTTTAAATTTGCCGCTTTGAGCATCACTTTGCATATAATATATGTTAATAGTTGTCTTTGTGCGGAATGTAAAAATAATGATGATGATGATGATGATGTAGGGATTTCCACATCGATAAGCCAGTTGTGTTGTGTAGATAATTTAGCATAAAAGCATTATAGAAACTCAGAAAATTGAAAAAACAAAGTTTAATATACAAAAAAAAGAAACGCTTTTATCCAAAAAAATCTAATAAATAAAAACCAAAGCGTGTTTATAAATTATTGAATTCTCAATTAAATGAAGAAAAAAGACGTCACGCGTCACTTACCTTATTGCCCTTGCGTATATTGAAGGCGCCGTAGACAATGGGGTTCATACAGGAATTCGTGCAGGCGAAGAGGAACAAGGCCTTCTGTATGCGCTGATCGACTTTTGTCGCCGTCACCCGATCGATCCAATACCTGTAACCCAAAAGTGTCTCTCCTCTCATATCTATATATTTGCGCAGGGCGTTAAACGACCATCCCACACGCGTCTTCTGCGTAAGAACAAGGAAAAATCGATTATAGACGGGGAAAAAAAGCTCACCAGAGGCTCATAACGTAGTAGGGCGTCCAGCAAATGAAGAAGACCAGCACGATGATTATCGTCATCTTGAGCGTGCGGACCCGCGCGCGGCCCAGGAAGCCCAACGAGGAGCGTCTTATCCTATCTGTGGATTGATCAAAGCGAGTTATAGGCTGTGGTGGAGTTGTTTTTTACGAGATAAGACAGGGGAGGGGAATATGAATGGTAAGTGGATTACTCGGATTTTCGGGGAAGTTTAGGGTAAACGAGTTTTTATGCAAAAGTTTGTGTAGGCTGTAAAGTTGAAAATATGTTGTTTCTAGTATAAAATATGTTATAATATTTCAAAGTGATGATATTTTTTTTTTAAATCTACATTTTTATTCCAAACTTTTATTTAATCGACCTAGTATCGAGAACATATTTTCATTGTAGAAGGGTATTTCGTCACATTTAGACTTGTTCTCAGAATAACAGTATATTGTCGTAGAATAAAAACATTCTATAACCGAATACTGTTCACTCTGACAAATGTTCACTCCACTCAGCTGTGACTTCATTAATCACAGGGCCATTATATTAATGCCAGGAGGATGTAGTCGCTTACCCGAAGAGGTGTCCTTAGATCTTTTGTACATTTCGGCGAGAATACTAGTGTAGGTGTAAATTATGACGATGAGGGGGAACCAGTACATCATCACCATACCGAATAGCGAGTAAGTGAGCTCGTGGGTGAAACTCGGGAACGTATTGAACGTGATGCACTGCTCATACCACGTGAATTTCGGGTGCGCCTCCACGTGAAATACTACCATCTGGAATTCGTATACCGTTATGTAATATATATATAAATATTTATTTTTTTACGCTTCACTCTCAATTTTATTGTGCTATTTAATCGGGGCTTTTATTTGTAAACGTAAATGTAAAACTGAAACTGACTTTTATTCAATGTATTATTATGAACGTAAAATTTATGAGCAAAAAGTGTCAAATTGAACCAATTTTATGTGGAGAGAACCGTGCCAGATTTAATAACGTTTCTAAGTGATTGATTGAAGGTACTGGGAAAAAAATATGAAGCGACAAAAAAAAGTTTAGGTAAGGTAATATGAAAGAGTATCAGTTTCAAAAGATACAACACGACTTTCGTATCAGTCAAAAATCATTTGTTTCTTATAAAATCGAAACGAAAAAATAAATTCGTATATTCCAGAAGCATTGTTATACCTATTTTACACACTTTCAATTAGCAAAAAATAGTACATTGTGGAACTGGGGAGGAAAGCTGACTTTTTCTAGCGAGGATGAGGATTGAGCACGAGTGACTTACGAGTGCTCAAAATCATCATCCGAGTCTAAAAAAGTCAGTTGCTAGCTTATTACACGTAGTACTTTTCTTTAATAAGAGGAGGGTAGATCGAGTTGTTATAACCTATTGGTCTAAACTACATTGTGGTTTAAAAAGTATAATATTATAATAGTAACAATTAATCGGCATTAAAACAATATTCTTTAATTGATTTTTTGAAAAGAAATGGGTTATCGATACAATTTTTTA
>UXGD01001975.1:0-29557 GCA_900474315.1 Torymus auratus
CGGCGTGAATTCCTCCGACAGCAACGAAGAGAAAGACAGCACAGAGCGCGAAGAAGAAGCGAGGGAACATCATCGTGCTATACCCTGATGAAGGACTGATACTGTGTTTCCCTCGGTTCTCGGTTTATATTATGTGCTGTGATTTTTTTACTGTGCATCTTTTCTGATAAGTAAGTAATTAACGATTGCCGATAATTGGGATAAGAATTATGAAAGGGTATTACTGCGCATCAGACGTGTCAACAGGTTTGCTCTTTTTATTGATGGTAATCGGAGGAAAGTAGAGACGGGACAATAAAGAGTAATGCCAAGTGGAAGATCACTACCTAACTATATTAGTGCACGTATACCGGCAATGCATTGTAAGCTGTTTTTAACTGTAACCTTATCGTATCTGTTATCATTTCTTCTAATTTTGTTGGCAGAAATATGTTTCACTGAATCGAGTATATATTGATACCTTGTAACTAATGTACTGAGAAAGTGTGAGGAAAAGGTTTCATATTAGTGCGAAAATGTTGATTGCATAAAACTTCAACTGCACTTTAATATTTGAAAAATAAGAATATCTCTTTATCAGAAGGTATCATTTTCAAGGATCATAAGAGTTATCCATTATTGATTTGATATAGTATTAATACAAAATATAATGTTAATTGATTTTTAAATTTTTAGGTCAAATATTAAAAAAATGTTATGTCACTAAAATTTAGCAAAAAATAATGAAATATTAAAATTGAATCAAAAATACTGATTTAAAATTTAAAATGAAAACAAGAATAGCCTGTCCAAGTTTTGTACTAATTTATATGCAAAAAATGAGCATTATCTACCTTCACATATTTTTTACGAATGAATTGTCCTCGATCATAACTGTGTATGAATTGAGTTTTGACATGTTTAAAAGGTGATATAAATTCCTTTAAAAGAAATTATATTGACGGCATTCAATTGAAATTCACTACTATTCAGAATGTCTATTAAAAGGATGATTCTTTTATTTAGTAGAATATTAAAAAAAAAATTCGATTAATAATTTTCAAGATACGGCATTTCGAAGTTTTCAACTTCTTGGTATATATAGATATACTACACATGTAAATGACAACGTGGTCGAAGTGACATCATATGACTTTCACATTGTTATAACTTTTGAAATTATTGTCTAAATAAAAAAAGAAAAATCACGACCAAATTTTGTTTCGTTCTCTATCAATATCTGAAATAATCAGAAAACCGGTAGCCAACCCAATCCTATTTAAATGCGGCAAGTACTGTCTAGTTTAACCAGATTTTATTATCTTATCATTAATAATAACGTCGGTGCCTTACTGTCAATCTAACTACTTGATCTTTCCTTATAACGCTATGTATACCCGCCATCGGAGATTAATAATTATGATTTCGCGAAGACATTGGCTGATTTGAAATACCAGAAAAATCTATTCTTATATTAATTGGAAGTAATAATATTTATTTAGCTATCTTTCAATTAAACTATTGGTTTTTAGTTTTTGTATATTGAATTTGCATAAAATGATATATATTTACGTATTGTTTCGTTATTATTTTTCGATTTATTATTTTTTAATTAATCACAGACGCTAGATAATCATGATAATCTCTAAGAACTCGAAAACAAATTTTAATAAAGAAATTAAAAATAAGTAACAATAAAATTCAATTTTTTTTTTATTTTACAATGCTTGCGCTAGAGTAATATACTGTATTAGTGTGCCCTTAACGTAGACGACAGTTCGTAGTAGTGACACTTTTAACTTACGATTATTAACAAATAATACTTCAAACCGAGTAATTTATGAAATAAATCGTCTTTTTACTGCTTGTTGTAATAGCCTTTCATTATTTTTAAGGTTAGAACCTTTTGTTTACGTCTGAAATTTCAAAAAGGCCACACAAATACGGATAGACACACTAATAGGGACCAGTATTCTATTTTTACTTATTTGAAAATGAGATCTGGTTCCGACATACTTTTCTGTGTAATTATGATTTAGCGGGCAAAGTACCTATACAAAATTTGTGTAAGCTAATGTAAAGTAAATAGGTTTATAGGACAAATTTTATGCATACGTGTTTGTTAACTACACAAAACTTAGGATTTTCAACCTTGTATTAAAGAAATACAAAATTTAAGTACTTAAATCAATTTTTCATAATTTCAGCTACACAAAATGTGGCTCAGAAATATTAGAAAATAACTTTGAAATTCCTAAATAAAATATGACAGTATCTCAAAATAAGAAGAGAATGAAGAGTTCTACATATAATAAAATCAGCTCTTTTTCGCCTGCATAAATTTTTATATATTATTCTCATGAACTCTTTTAGCAAAGGTACTAGTACATAATCCTTAGCAATTATGAAAAAATTTGTGATAAGAAAATTTTCTAAAAGAACCGTCTCTCTATAGTAAAAGTTTTCAGGCTTTCTCATACCTTTACAATCGAACTTGGCAAGTAAAATGGTAACCGATATAAAATTAGTTTAAATTTGAATCGAATACTAACATTTAAGGTAGCAAAACAAAACATCTTTACAAAAATAGAAAAAGAATTTATACCTTCTTTTTTACAAATTAACCCTCGTTTGACTCGCACTTCTGAAATTACTAGAAAATTGAAGAAATAACACAATTTTATTTCATGTCAAAAGTATATTTATTATATATAAAAAATTATTATATGTTCTATATCACGGAAATATATATTGAGTCCGATTAAAATATATTTCTTTTATTTGAATCAACTGTTATTTGTTTTAATTTCATAAAAGCAATTTGAAATTTCTATTTAACAAACAGATGGATCAGGTCAGATACGACTATTCTACAAATTTTAAGCAAGTATATTAGTCAGATTATTTATTTATTATTTTATTTTGCAAAAATATCTACAAGACTTTTTTTTATCCTTCTTTACCAACGACTACCCAACACCTTACTAATCGATACAAAGTAAACTCGGCGCACATCACACCTCCTCGGGTACTTCCCCGGCTTTCTCCTCTTTCACGTTCCACTACCTCATTACGTTATCTCTATCAAAACAAATCACAGATCGGCTTCTGATAACGCGGCTCGTCGCGACTATAAATGCGATATTCGGCATCGGTAAAGTCATCATACAGTACCAGCCGAAGCATTAGAAACAATGGCATCTTCCCGAGTTCTCTTCGCTCTTTGCGCCCTGGCGCTCTTCGTCGCCGTTAGTGCGAGGTCAGTTGAGGAGCCTAAACTCCTGAACGAACTTCTTGAGCAGGAAAACGGAGTCGAGGAATCTGGAGATGTTGAGGAACGCAACGCAGTAAGTTGAATTTTTTATTAAAAAATTAGTTACAAGTGGATTGGCAGTTTTTTTTTTATTTTATGGAACTATTTTAATTATTTCTGACTTGAAATACTCTATCGTATCGCAGTTATGTTTAACAAAATTATACATAGATTTCTCATAATATTCATAATAGTTTTATGTTCATATTGAATTTTCGTTCTTAAGATTAGAGAAAATGAAGATTAAGAAATTTAAAGACAGTTGGAAGTATTTTGTCAAATATTTAATTTTTTATTTAACTTTCAATAAAAGTTTAAACTACTACCAACATTTTACATACATTCTTTATTTTACTTTCACTATCAATTTTAGATCGTCGACGCCATTATGGCCTTCCTGAAAGAGAAGTTCTCCTGGGCTGCCGAAAACTGCCTGAAGGAAGTCCTCAACGCCTGCAAGAAGAAGTGGTACAACCCCAAGAGGTTCCTTAAGTGCGCTGTACGTATACTTTTTCATCTCACTTCGTTACTTACTAATAATAAATATAGGCTTTCATTCGTGAACAGACACTTAAACATTGTTTTTTTGTATTTTTTGCAGAAGGAGTACTTCAAGGAGCACGAGGGTGAGTGCGCTATCCCTGCCTAAGAAGCTTGACTAGACAAAAACGTTATCTTTTCTGTATTATACCTGTAAATGCTGTTATTCTTAAGCCATCTATGAATATCATCATTCATCACTCGACCTTTTATCCACTCTGTTGTTGTTATAGATTTTAAAAGTAAAAATACATATTTAATTATAAAATGAGAAAAATGTCTTCTTATTTTTACTGACCTCACCAGCAAGCGTAATTGAAAAAAAAAATTTATTTGGCATAAGAAATCAAAGATTAATTTTTGACTAAAATGAATTAAAATGTAGAATGATAATTGAAAAAAAAACGAAACAGATAAGCAATATCATTTTTAAAAAGCACTGTTTTGCCTAACATTTATAATGTTGAAAATCAAATAAAAAATATGCAAAAGATAATTTAAAAATACTTTATTTTTCTTTATTCAATATAGTGGAAAAAGAAAAAAATTATGTGTTAAACGTTTTGAAATAATATCCAGACACACGAGACTACTTAACAAAATTTGATGCTTTGCATTCGTTCAACTGTGCTATATTTTTTGTTGGTTTCGCAACCTCTCATTTTTATTATACAAATACTTTGGTCTTCGTTATCAAATGTAAATTTTATTTCTATTTTTGTCCATTTTCTGTGCTTATAATAATGTTTTCAAAATCAAAGAAATTTATAATTGAAATAATATGAGTTACTTTAAATAGTTGTATTAGTATTGCTATCGGTATACCCTTGTATTTGCTTAATTATTATAGATGTTGTTACTGTTTCTTTAAGACAATCAAATAATTATTTTAATTATTTACTTCACAGATTAGTGAAGTGAATATAAAATTATCAGTCTGTTAAAGATTTATGATTTATCCTGATAAAGATAACCCAGTACGTTATACATTCAGTTACAGGGTAAGCCCCGAAAATAAGGAAATATAATCATTTTTTATTGAATGACCTAATTAATTATTGAATAACGTACTTCAACACGTGTTACTGTCTCTTGACATTAGCATTATATTTATTTTAAGTAGAATCTAAAGATACGTGAATCAAGACACGTGTCTATCAAATTTTAAACTAAGGATTATTAATAAATGAATAAAACTCACACATGAATAATTACACGTATAGAAATAAAAATTTTAACAATTATTTATCCTGAAAGTTCGTTATGAAAGTTTAAATGGGTATTACAAACAGAATGAAAATTCGTCGAAAAAAACATCGCAATACGAGCTACAGCTCAACAATATTTTCCAAGGAAAATTAAATTATCATTAAGGAAGCAGAAACTGTTTACGCCAGTTGAATTAACTTCTTTTCAAGTTAGTCAACAGTTTCTAAGAGAATAGGAAGATATTCACTTTTGTACAATTTAAAGAACTTACCACTTGCATGGTAGGACATCTTATTTTTTAATAAGTAAAAACAGCTGTAAAAAAATGAGTTTTTGAGCTAACCTAAAAAATGAAAATCTCTTTTCTTTAAAGAAGAAAAATTCTTTGACAGTTGTAATAACTTATTTTTTAAAGAGTTACATTTACGATCTTTTTTCTTTAATTCAACCACTTTTCCATCTCAAATATCGTGGCGTCCTAAAATACAGTTTAAGCCTGCCCGAAAGATCCAAGCCAACCCTGTGACGAAAGGTCGCTGCTCCGCTAACGAGACACGAGATTTTTCTTCTTCTAGTTAGCCCGGGCGCGTGCGCATCATACGTATACGTGCTCGAGTCGAGGCTGCCGCGAGGTGAGGCGATGACCCGCTGCCGAGACAGCTCGCGTTTTTTGGTTGGTAGGTAGGTGGGTAGATGCTTAAGTGTCAATGTAGGTGGAGAAGGTGAGAATGAGACTTTTTTAGATGTTTTTATGGTTTGTTGTATAATTGATTTGCGTAAAAATAGAAGGATAAAAATGATGATCTGTGTATCTTTGGGATATTGAAAGAAATCTTTACGACACAATTATAAAAAGATGATTAAGTAATATCTTTCTTGCGAATTTCGAAAAAAATGTTTATACGGGTCGTATATCCAAATATAATCAAGTATATTTTTAGAAATATGTGAGGAGGTACTTTATTTCATATTCCTAGATATTTTGTACGATATAAATTGATTAGATATGTACGAAACGATGGAAATTGCATTTTCAATCTAAGATATTTCGATAATGAATTTATTAAAGTATTTACACATTGCAGTAATATTATCATAGTATTACAGCAACGTTGTACAACATCTTTAGAAATCTACAACGGTATAACGATAAGGTTGTATTGCAATTACAATACTATAAAGTAACGCTATATGAAAAAAACAATATGCATATAGATACTTGGCAGATATAATAACCGGCATAAATAACACTTTTTACGATCGATCAATTAAAATATTCAAATTACATCACGCGTACAATTATTAATTCTGTTAAAATGTCACCTTAATACGAAAATACTAAAATATCTCGCGCATAAAAGAATGAATATAAAGTACATGCAAATCGCCGTTTGCTCGGTACTTTTATTACCGTGCTCTTTTTACATCTAGATAACTACACGTCATGTTCGTCTTAATGAAAAAAGAAGAAGAGAGAAAAGGGAAGGGGGAGAGAAGAAAGCAAAGTCGCTCTGGCGCGGAGCATGACGTAAAATCCGCCGAACAGATAAGAACTAAGCTTATTAAATAAACTTTAGTTCGTCATAAGACTGACATAAACCCGACGTACTTCCGAAACTTTTTGAGAGGAAAACTTGCCCGCGCCTCGCCTCTCGCTCGTTCTTGCTTTCTCTCTCTTTCCTCTGTCTTTCGTCCGTGGTATATCAAGTAGACGCTTAAAAGCTTCCAAATTAATAGAATTAAAAAGAGGCTCTTGAGATGACACTTATCTTTTGCTCTTTCGCTCTTTTTACTCTCTGCCTCTCCACTTCCTCCTCTTTTCTTTTTTCCTATTTCTTTTTTTTTTAATTTTAAAATCCTTTCGTATAGGGTTAGTTTTGCAGGCTCACGAGAGCAGTGCTCGAGACATAGGTAACACACTTATGTCATTTTTTTTTTTTTTTTTTGCAAAACCCTTAACAATAATTTTTTAATTGGCTTTATATGAACTTTTATAGAAATATTTTTACAATATTTCATTAACCGAACCGTTCTTTCGAGGTATTCCATTTTTGAAAAAGAAATTAATACAAATGTCAATAATATATCGTAATAGTACTAAAGTCACACTGCATCAATACTTTAGTAACACTGTAATAGTATTGTAACAATATTTTCTAAAAATCTTTATAATAAACTCGGCATAAAAATGTTACCCATTAAGCGCCATACTTTAATGGTCCCACCGATGCGTCAGTTCGTATATGACCGGAACCCACTCATCGAACCCATCAGCGCTCTTTACTACTCTATTCACCCTGAACGTAGGAAACATGCGCACACATCGGTTGGCGAAGGAAACGAGCGTAATACTCGTGTACATACGCAGGGCGTATGAGCTACTGGGCTCTCTAACGAGGCTGCATCCTCCTCCGAATACGGGCGGAGGGAACGATCGCGTCGTCGTCGCTCCAATTATTCGATGACACGGCGCGACGTAGACGACGATTGTTCTCTCCTTTAATTAATCGCCGTCGTACGGGAAAAAGGAATGTGGGATGCGCAACTGGGACGACGGCGACCGGCTGGCTGGCTCGCTCGTCGGGTAATTAATGAGGCGTTTGCGTTTCGAGACACACGCAGCACGCGGTTATTACGGACGACGTAGGGAAACGTTATGTGCGCAGCCGCGTGATATGTTGGCAGAGGGGGATTGTAAAGGATATTGTGGAATTAATTTTCGCGATCATTAGGTATATGGGGGTTCGAGGATTGCGGATTAATGAGGTCTCAAATACTGGAACGATTGAACTTTATTCTTCAATTTTTTCTTTCTTTCGTTCTTTCATCTCAAAAGCTGAAGCTAAGTTTCGATTCGATATAACAATATAGATTATTACCACGAAAATTTTATTTCATATATTTACTCATGATCTTTTCCAGTTTTTGTAATTTCATTTAAATCAAGATACGTTAGACTAAAAATCTTACAATTTACAAAAATAAACTGCAGTACACCATACCGCATAATATCGACAGGCTAAAATTAAAATACACTCTTTTCACACAAAATATCTTGTTGTCGCCTCGAAACCGTATATACACCGGTGACAACCCAAGTACACCCATTATACGTGAAGTCTGCGCATTGCGTCACCCATAAGAAAGCTGACTTGCTACACCGGTGTGTCTATCTCATCAGCTATTACGCGCAGGACAGACGGCTGCCAGACATGAGACAACCGCTCGCACTCTTCACCCGCGCAGCGAGCCGTGCGAAAAGCGCGCGCAGAAAGCATATCCCCCCCGTTTCATTCTCGCGAGACGTTACCTTTCTCGCGTCGGCGATATATTCAGTTTCCGCGCGCGGAGGCATTACTGGGACAAAGGTCGTATGTGTGTGTGTGTCGAAAGTACCGGAAACCCTCGCAGGCCTATGTGTGCCGCGCGAGGAGTAATTACTCGCGCCTTTCGTCGGCTGGATGTTATTACAGCTCGTATAAACTCGAGCCTCCGTGTGTGCTGCAGCTTTGTGTTGCTGTCGCCCCTTTTTTGCTCAGGGTATATATACCTATAATATGCGTCGCGAGGAGCCGAGCGAAGGGGTAACGGTTTATACGCCGTTTCCGTTTGAGAGTTCGAGGTTTAGTAGTTTAGGGAAGATGGGGTTGCGTTTTTTTTTGCCTTCTATGTAGCTGTGTGAATGATTGTTTGACTCTTGATTTAATGACTATATAGTACAATGTAATTAGATCCAGGAAGTTTGCTGAAGTATGGTTAATGTACTTTTAGGGAAGTGTTTTAATTACAATGTGTAATTTC
The DNA here is from genome assembly GCA_900474315.1 of Torymus auratus. NCBI lineage: Eukaryota > Metazoa > Arthropoda > Insecta > Hymenoptera > Torymidae > Torymus > Torymus auratus. The sequence goes on from UXGD01001975.1 coordinate 8,843, forward strand.
TGCGGCTGTTTAGTTACGTTGTAGAAAGCATCATATACGGTATTGTAGTAACATTGCTACAATATTTTTGAAACGTTCATTTTGCAATACTATAATGAAATGTTTATCTTTGTAAGTAAATACAATAATTTTGTTCTTTATATTGCAGGTTTATTTTTTTTATACAGACATTGCGATTGTATTGCAAAAATGTATCACTGTGTTTCATTTCCAGTGAATTGAAGAAACGCTGCGACTGACGTTTTTACATAAAAAAATATCGTCTTCAGTATTATTCATTAAAACCTAACCTAACTTCCTAAACCGTTTATGCCAACGACAAATGTAATTAATTAGAACTCTTTGTTTTAAAAATCACTCCTTAAATATAGATCTTATCTCCATCTCAACTTACAGCCTTAACCCTCTAATCTACTTCTTCACAGCTTTTTTCAATCCGAAATCACACGCCTCTCGCGTCCCCAATTAAAAAAACCTCGCGCCGCCTCGTCATCTCTTAACCACACACATACTTCGACAAATCACGCCTTGGACTAAAATTAATTTCCAAACTGGATCCCAGCGATAGTAACGCTGTGTACACCTATTCTTCTCTCTTCTCTCTTGTTTTTTTTTATCCAGGCTATGAGCAGAGGAGAGATATCGTATCTGAGGGGCCGGCGCGATTGAATGATTCCGCGGTTTGATGAATGGGAGGCAGCCGGATGACGGATTGTCGCGCCCCGGGGCGACGGTTATTGAATCGTCAAAAAATTCTGTAAGCGAGTCTTTTTTTTAATTAGAAACCGTAACGGCTGTTTGTTTATCGCAGGCTTGTATCGTAGGTAATGTGGGTTTGTCATTGGTGAGGGATATGGAAATGGGACGCATGTGAGGTGGAGGAAAAAAAAGGATTGTTGGGATGTTCAAGAGGAGGTACATGATGCGATGTTGCGAGCTATGTATGCAAATAAGCTCGGATTATTGATCATTGTTGGGCTCAAAATATTTTTATGATCGTGTGGACGTGATAGTGCTAAAAGCATCCGAATAATAACTTTTTTTGATTACTTATCGATTCAGCTATATGTACATATTTATAAAAAAGAGATTTAACATATTTTTTGCCAATTTTATTTTTGTAGATAATATTGTAACCGTCAATCAAGTATTACATTTGATACTTTTATTCATTTATATTATATTTGTTTTCACATAGTTTAATTGGAAAAATATCCGGAGAATAATCGGAGATGAAAATCATCGAGCTTTTCCAATTTAGAAATATCATTTTGTTACATACTTCTGGAAAATGGAAACTCAATCATCGAGGAACTAGATATCGGAAACAGTATCACTTAGCTATAGTATTATTAATTAATTCACAAATTCTGAAGAAAAAAAAATTCTACCATTCCATTCTTTTAATAAACAAATATCATCGCACGAAGCGCTTGATGAATTAAAAAACTTTTTTTCCCCCTAAATTAAAGCACGACGAAGAATACTTGGAAAAATATGCAAATAAGAGGGGCTGCCTTTAATAAAATTCCAGCGGCGCAAGACTATCGGTTTCAGCGTTAAAAAGAGGCGAGAGACTCAGTTACGTGGCCGTAGAGTCTCAAAGCCTGTGAGCGCGGGACACCGGCGTCACCGAGTAAACAAAAAGGAGGAAAGAGGAGGGGAGAAAAAGGAGAGGAACGAAACAAGAATGTAGATTGTCATGCGAGCGCGCGGATATTGCAACGAGACCCTCGTCCTCTCCCGGCTTCCTTTCTCAATTCGCGTTCTCCTTTATTTTCTCACTCTCTTTCTCCCCGTCGCTCTCGCCTATATCCAATTTCATTTTTTCCCGAGTGCGCGAAGTGCGACGCCGACGGAAATGAATTTACGAGATGCGTGTGTGCAGTGCGTATAAGCAGGGAAAGCGTAATTAAATGTGTCCTCCGTTGCGGCTTTGCTTGATTCATCTTTTTGTTTGGCTAGTTGAAAGTGCGTCTAAGTTAACTTCTTTTCTTTATTTAATTACGTTTATATGGGGGTCCGGGTGGAGAAAATTAATTTCTGCAGTCACTGTAGTTCCTTTTCTACAAATTTAGTTAGATTATTCAGATAATTTGGGAACAGACTTACTGTCGTGTATTTAAGTTAATATTTTTCTATTTGTACTCGTTATTTTCATCAAGCTTTTCTCGCCATCCTGAAAATTTAATTAACAGCATAAATAGCGACACTTATTAAAATTTTCTCATCATTTCAAATATATACAAAAATATTTACAACTCATCACCAGAATTTCTTTATTAAAAGTTCCGTTTGTAAACCCCCACCGAATTCCCTTCCAAATAACTTAATTAGACTTAATTTCCCTAGCTTTAACAAAACGAGAAAATCCCTTCCTGAAACAACTGCACGCGCGGTAGCCGCCGAAAATACTTGGGCGGTCCGTCCCCGACGAAATTCCACCACGACCGAACCTCGCCAAAACGAGCTGACGGCTAGTTTTAATTAAAACAAGGCAACAAAAAAACATACTACTTTTCCGCGTGCCCGAACCGCTACTCCCATTATAATGGGAAAAAATTTTTTGCTCCAAATGCACACACCCACGCCGCCAACGCTTCATCCGACGCAACACTTTTTCAGGTCAAAGTTTCTCTGTTTGTGTTTCCGCGACTGGCTGCCGACGAGCCGTTTTTTTTTCTCTCTCCTCCCCTGCGAGCGGAAAGTTGGAAAAACCATCGGAACTTCCCGGCGTGGAATAAAACTTTTCTGCTCGCGTGGAGAGGGAAACAAAAAATGTCGGGGAGAAAAGAGTCTGAGAAGAAAGAGCTACGATCGCCTCGCGCGTAGGACGACGAATCGAAGATAACCTCCGTGCGAGAGGCGGAGATTGCTTTCGTCTATATGTTCCGGCGCTCTGGCGGTAATACGCGCCCGCTTCGAGTGCTTCCAGGTAGTAGGTGTACGTATATATGGGATGTTCGCGTGCAGATGGGAAAGTTGAGATATTTGTAAACTTTGGGACTTTAAATGCTTGTTGGGAAATGACAGGTAAAGATGCATAGAAAATAGGATTTTTAAGGTACCTTTTTTCGTGTTTTTGTTCGTGGTTCTGTATGTAAGAAAAGAAATTATAATATATGTAAATAAGGTATGTGAAAATGAATAAATTCATTGAACATCAAATGATCTGATTAGAAAATTTCAATATAACTTATTATGTTATAAGGTTTGTTTCATATGTATAGCCAAATTGTTTGTGGTAATACGTAAAAATAATGTTATTACAATATTGAAGTAACATTGTTACAATATTAAAATATTATTATTTCAATGTTATAATAATCTTGTTTGACCCAAATACAATTTTTGTTTTGTGTAGTTAATGTAGATAAAATAAAGTATAAAAATAGGATGTGAAATTCAATTTCATAGACAAACTATTTTTTACCGACTCACATTGTACAATCTTTTACTCTTCAAACAATCTGAATTAATTCTAAAGTCAGTAAGTAAAAACCAACACCTATTTTTTTTTCTTCTATTCTTAACTCGAGCCAGCGGAACTTCTTGTCCGCGCTGTACTTATATTTGATTTGTTTGCCCGGACCTTACAAGCAATATATCCACGGTAAAACATGCGGCTGGCCGTTTGATCGAGGCGTTAATTGAATTCCTCGCCTCTTGGTGCAGACTAAGGAAGCGCGCGAGCTCGCCGGTGGTCAGTGGTAATTTCAACTTTTTCCCGACGCACTTCGCGCCAGTCAGGGAATTTGATCGAAAATGATGGATTGTCGTTGCTTGGCACCATAAAGTAACTGTACGTAATTTTCTTCTTTGATGGCAAAAAAGGCCTTTCTTAATTACGCGAAAAAAACGTTAAAAATTATTATTAAATTATGCTGTAACTCAATGAAATGATGTACGCGGTGCAGCGTAGGCCTATGAAATTAGGTATTTTAACGTAGCTTCAATAAAGGAGACTTATGACCAGATGGCTCATTTACTTTTTTGAATGTACATACATCATTTATAAACACCAATTTAATGTCTATCCCGTTTATTAAAATGATATTTTTTGTAAATGTGATATAATTTCAATATGTAAAATGCAAAAATAAATTTTTTAAATAATTCTCTCTTAAAAAAGTGTGATGGATGAAATCTGTCATCACAATAAGACTGATTAGATTAGCTATTAAATAAGAGTGATATGGCGCGGAAATTTGAAAATCAAATGTTTATTCTGAACTTTTATAAAAAGTGTAACTTTAAAATTTTACTTTAAAAATCGAGATATGAGAAATTGATACTTTTAATAAACAACTTGTTGAGACTATATGTAAAACAAACGTAACAATAAATCTTATATATAACGCAGTACAAAATCAGAAGAACATAGGACATATTTGGCTAAAAATTTAAAATAAAACAAAACTAAACTAAACCTCGAACAAAGTTCTCACGATACTTCCAGCGAAACCTCATAACCCCCACAACAACGCTATCGATTTACGAACGCTACTTCCCCTTCGGCACGGCTCTAACTAATTACAGTCCATTTAATACTTAACCGGGAACAAATCAATCAGAGCCGCGTGCGCGCGTAGAGCCATCAACGCTCTCGCTCTCATCGTAACCCCTCCTCTTACTCGTAACCTCGCAAATTCGTCAAGCTCTCGAAGCGCGCGAACGAGTTTCCGGCCCGATATCATCTCCCGCGCTTTATTCGCACGCTCGAGCGGGAGAGAGATAGAGGGAACTACCTACCATCCCCATTGGATAAAGTAACGCGCGATGATTTCCCGCGACGGAAGCTATTGTCGATGCGCGTGCGCGCGGCTCTTTTAGCTCTCTCCACGCGCGGGAGTTTAGATAAACGACCGCGATAGGCTAATGGAACGGTGGGGTGGTGCGAGGTGGCCGGATGAACGGTGTGTTGTGCGGATCGGCCACGCGCCACCTAGCGGCGTACACACGCTCATTATACATGGATTTAATTTTTGGTGCTGTGGCTTTGTATCACGTAAAAAGAGGGATGGCGTTTGTCGCGTGCGCGTTCGTGAAATTAATCGAACGTCGGTGCGTGATTTAGTGGCGGTTAAATCGAACGTTACGAGAGCATCTGAAATTTAAATAGTCGCGCGTTGAGAGAGTTATCGATATGTGAAATTTATTCGCGGATCCGATGAATGCTATATAATCTCGCATGCGACGTTTCCTTCTCGGTCATTTTTTTTTTTTTTTAACAACGCGAGAACGTGGCATTACGCAATATTCATACATTCAAATAAATCAACTGTACTTACACAGCGGAAAAGGTATGTACAGGCGGTGAAATCATCGGCTACATAACTCACCTGCAACAGAAAAGAGAAATAGGATAAATTAGATATTAAAATTCAACTAATAACACACGTCTGCTGCAGGGTAACGTTTACTCTGGCCCTATACAGTGGACATATATACGCTAAAAGGATAAACACATACATTTGCATCAATGCCACACCATCAGAAAACTGGCGAGCAAGCGAAATCTCTTTTGCCTTCGCAAAAAGCTCTTCGCGCGCATAATCCCTTGGAAAATGACAGTTATATCGGCTCCGGTGGAGATTATAAAACGAGATTTATCTGAAAAATTGCCCGCAAGTATGGAACGGTGGGGAGGATTTCCATCAATACTTAATGCCCCGTCAGTCGCGCGCACCGATTTCCACGGGCACTCGCGTGCGCTCGCGAATATTAAAATCAAAAAGAGAATGGCAATCAATTTTCAATTACCGGCCATTGATAAATTTCACAGCAAAAAGCTACTCCCTCTTTCTCTCTCTCTCTATACCGGTCATAAATATTCCATTTCGCGAAAATGCACGCGCGCGCGAGTAGCGGAACGTCGCGCAAGCCTAACGGTCACGAATAAAGGCGCGCGCGCACGCGCATCTGCCCCGCGGCTCAATTAGCCCGGCGATTATTTTACGATCAACTGCGCGTGCGCGGTATTTGAATAACTGATCCTTCTCTCAACAGCGATGAGAGACTCGATAAATAATTCAATGGCGATTTTAGGACTTTTTATCTTTCGCTGACGATAAAAAAAATTATGGCGATGGGGAAAAACAAAGCGTTTATTGCAGTGCCAGCCGTTCCCTTGGTTATAGAGGAATTCGTTCTTTACGGCGTAATCTTCCCCTAGCTGTAGTTTCCATTTTTTATGCTTATGTATTCCAATGATATTTGTGCTGCGTTTTACAGTCGATTCAGTTTTCCTGATATATCAATTATGCATTACGGAAAAGCAACTTCCCATTTCAAATCTAGATTTTGATTTAGATTGAGCAAAATTTTAAATATGAAACCAAACGTTCAAGTAGTACGATTAAGTTCTACGTTAATTCAGCCATACTTTGATTATAATTTGTTTTTTCAATACTTTACAGTACCTTGTAGACGGCCACTCAATGAGAAAAAAGAACCGTTCTATCGAACTTTACAGAGGCAAAAAACTGAAGAAAACCAGTTAATGCATCTACTTAGAGAGGAATAACTCATTCCTCGCGAGTGTACAACTCTCAGGGTCTGCAAAACACATAAAAACTGTCCATAAACTCCTGGCAAACAAAGCGCGTTTTTATTCCTTCCTCCCGCCCCTCTTTGCGTATATACGCTATGCGATCGTTCGATTGATCGATCGTCGAACAATGAGGCCGCGAGTCGCGTCATTGACTCTCGCTCGCGCGTCCGTTTTTATGTCCCGAGCGCGAAATGAAGATCGACCGTCTCGGAAATCCTATAAACCGAGCTAGCGTGGATTTGGTTTCGATTACCCTCAGAATCCACGCGAATGACTCTGAATTATCTGGATGTCTAATGGCGCGGATTGGCAGGGCAATGGCACTCGTTCGTCTCGTGACTTATTATTTAATGAAAGTTAGTGCTAAAGCTGATTTGGTTAAAAAGTATTAGAAGCATATTATTCGTATATTATTTCAGTATTTCAGTAACATTGTTACAATATTGAAATGATGTTGTGGCAACGTTGAAATAATATTGTCAGTACGTAGAAACAATATTACCGTGATATGGGAGTGATATATTTACTTTATTAAACATTCAATTTCTTAAAATAAAAATTCTATTTATATCATAAACGCTCTTTTCAAATAAATGTCTTCACAGTTTCCATAATGTAGGCATATAGATATATCTACTCTTTAGCTACAATAAACTTGCTTTTAAGAATTCCATAAAGGCGAGAGGGTAAAAATCATTCTTTTTTAATATTTGTTACTTATAACCCACTTGTGAGGTTTTAACGAGTGATGGTGGGAAAAAGTGTTTTTACGGCTAATCATAAAATTTTCGGCCTCATAGTTATAAAGATTCCGCCTTTTTATCCTTTATGATTCAGCTTTACGAGTACTCAAATAAGCGTAAAGAATTATTATCACGTTTTGGTACTGTTATCAAGTACGTTTAATACACTGTAACTTGGGTAAATACATAATATATTTTACAATGTAACTTCATAAAAGCGTAATAATCGTAAGAAAACACGTTAGTACGCGTATTTTGAAGTTCTCGAAGTAAACAAACATTAATAATCCTTTTATTACTCCATTAATGTATAAGCGCAGAATGATCACTAATCCTGGTTACACGTATATAATTTTACATTTTTTAAGTAGCCTTCCTCACATATACATTGCACGTAAATATAAGTTTAATATGTGAATTACCAATCTATTTAGTGTTTGAAGAGAAGATGTTTATGTAGCAAAACATAACCGTTCATTTGACCCTTTTTGAAAACATTCCGCACGTTAGAAGTGTTAATAAATCACACATACTCCTTCCCGTAGATGCAAGAAAGAAAAAAGTACTTGTTTCAAAGCTAGACACATAGTAGAAGTAATTTTTCGTTTCTTTTACTAGCAAAATTTTCCTTTGTAAATCTGTAGAGACCTTCAAGAAAGAAATCATAAAAAAATCAACGCCAACATAGAAAACCTTTCCCTCCTAAAAAAACCAACAACTCTTCACACACCACCCCAATCTACCCTTTTCACAGCCAATTTCACTCTGCCTCCATATCACTCGCAAATTCGCTTCCCTCTTCCCTCCCCGACTTCTGATCGCTCACCGCCACGCTTCTCCCTCGTGCTGAAAAGCAAATTCCGCGCGAAACATTGCACTCGCTCGCTTTGCGCTCGAGAGACAGAGATATCCCCGCGAGAGACGACGACGACGCCCGCAGCTGAAAATTGTTTGCCGCGCGCGCCGTGTGGCACAGAGAAAGAGAGAGACGACGCGATAATCCCTTCGCGCACGGCGCAGGGGACGACGTAAATTCCCCGTTTATAAGACCTCTTTTTACAAGGAGAGAGGTGGAGCGACCGGTTCGCCGCTGAAACGTTATATCAGTCTTGGAAATTAATATTTGCGCTTGCGAGTAGTGCGGAGCGGCTCTGTTTATTCAGTCTTAATCAAACGTTATTAAGGGAGGAGTTTTTTGATCGTTCGTTGTTTTCTGTACCACTTATCGGCCGGGTTTTATGGGTTTTGCTTTGATATCATATGGAAAATGAGGGTTGTGATGTCGTTGAAGTATACGTTGCTACCTTTGGTCATTTTGATTGAAGAATCAATTTTCTCTCTTTTTCTTATTGTACCGTATGCTTACAGTGCAATTATTTTAGGTTATTTTATGTCGTGTATGTCATAAAATTACTGCATTTGATTTATAAAAATGCACACATTCACTGTATTGTGAAAGAAAACATATACATTGATTTCAATATTTAAAAAAAATCGCTTGCCAACATTCCTCATCAATAGTCAAGCAACTACGTTAAGATCTCCAGGCCAAACAATACCGTGAAAAATCAAATCTCCTTTGCTTACTCCAAATATTCCCTCACCTCTACTACGCGAGAGAAGGTGAAAAAAACATCCGCACGCGCAAAAAATACATTTGGCAATGCCAGCCGCCGTGAGAGGAGGAAAATGTTTACTCGATTTGCTTGATCAAAATAAAGCGCACAGCTTGCTGGGAAACCTCTTCCTCTATCTCTCGGCTCTTATGAATATTAAAATCCGGATGAGAATCGAGGCGAGCGAGCAGCGAGGGACGACGACAATGTAAAATATTAAAAATCAAGTGGGCCGCGGTGCGTAATCAAGCGAGCGGCTGAGTGTTTTTGTTTCGCGACGGTGCTGCTGCTGCTGCTTGATTTTTGTACGACGAGGAAAGTGTGTATACACTTCTTGTATGAGAGTGGGAGGGAATTTGCTGCCGACGGAGCTGTTGTAATGAAAATTTTATTAGAAAAAGTCGCGCGTAACTTGCATGTTGGATATTGAAGTATGTAAATATTATAAAATCTTGATTTCATGGAATATATTGCTGAATATTAGTAGAATATTGGTCCACTCTGTTAGCAAAAAATATCAATACTGTATACATGTTACGAAATTTTACATGAATTTGACTTTTTAAAATTCATATTCTTCTAGTTGAACCTTTATTGAATTTTATAACAATATTGTATCAACGTTATTGCAACGTTGTATAAGTACAGTTATCGATTGAATACAAAATATCGTTTGCAGAATAGAAACATACCCATTTAGGCGAGTATCATGAGATTATATTTCCTAAAATCAGCGGCTCTCGATGAAATAATATATTGCGCAAATATTGAATAAAAATTGAGTGCTGCATGCGTATAAATGAAGTGAAAAATAACACTGCGTTTAGCAATAAATATTCGATTTCCATAAAAAAGTTTTCTGCGCTGTTACAATTCATAAATATTATTTTATATTTTTATCGTTGGACCATGATTTACTTTTTCATTTAAACATGGTGAAGAATTTTTATAAAAAAATTACTCTTCTTACGTGTACAAAAGTCATTCATCGTTCCATAAAATTAAGTGTTCTGAAATAGTAGCTCTTAAAAAAATATAGCAAACTTTTCTCTTTTTTTTTGTAAGAAGTTCTAAAAATACAATAACTTTTGCCTAAAAATCTCCTTAATCATTTTTTCCGTGTAAATTTCACATCTCCTTTCAGATCTCCTCTATAACACAATCACCGTGAGCAACCCGTCATAGCTCGAAATTTCCCAAACACCTCGGCAAACTTTCCCGCCCATTCGCGAAAACCCTGCGCTCCACTTAACCAGCGAAAAAGTCTCGGTTTCCCTGCACAACTCGCGACGGAAAAGATAAAAGTCATCAGGCGAGATCCATCCGGAAGCGCTCGCTCGCCATTTGCCTAAGAGGGTCGCACACGCGTACTAGGGCCGTTCGAAGTAACCGTTACGGCGCGGATTTTCTTCCGACGACGCGGGGGATGATGGTTTGGATAATACGAAGAAGAAGGGGATCGTGCAGTGTTTTTCCGCGGTTCTTTCGTAGCTTGGTTACAGCGGAGGGGAAAATACAATTGCAGGAAAAGTTTAAACTGGGAGAGTCAAAGTCGTTGAATGTGCCGTATATATATATTTTTAGATTATAGAAATTCCGGTTTCAGGCTTTGCCTGAAAAGAAAAGAAACAGAAATTTCGCTTTTCTTCCTTTACGATACTAATAAATCCTCTTATACGAATAGTCAATTGAAAGTATTTAAAACGATTGCTACTACTGTTAAAGCTATATTCAAACAGAGGTAAATATTATCGTCTTTCTTACTTTCCTGAAGGATATCCGAATCAAAACAATAGGGAATGTTTATGATAGAACAGTGCTATAATTTCATTCTTAGACACTCTTTTTAATTCATTATCACGAGTAAATAAATCAAATAAAACTTCCAACGTTATTTTTCTCTCAACCCAGTTTCTTTCAAACCACCTATAATTAAAAAATCATTAAATTACACTACCAAAATCAACACCGCCACAAAAACACCATGAAAAAAATCAATCACTCCACACACCTCTGACAAGACCTAGCAAACATCAACACCCAAGCGTTCCCCGTCGAAAAAATACACGCGCGTACGTCCTTTTTCGGCCGCACGAAAAAAGTCCTAATTAACAGCTACGTCCGTTACTCCGAATCGAGAGTACCTTTGTCCTTTCCTCCGTACGGCTCTCTCCATCCAGAAAAGAGCCCAAGAGAGAGAGAAAAAAGCACACATACGCATACAGTGCTCCAGTTACGCGAGAGGATATGTAGATCGCGTCCCGATTTGAATTTAACGGTCGGTATTGTGCGTCGCGCTCGCTTCTTTTTCGTCGCTGTCTGTCGTCGCACGCTTTGTCGCGGGAAAAAGCAGTCGATTAAACGCTCGTTAATCAGGGTCTTCGGATGAAAGGGCGTAACTGTAAATAGAGAGAGGCGACAAAAAATTTCGCGCGCGCGCCGTATCGGCTATGGGAATGGATATGCGCCGGAACGGAACGAAAAGATTCTAGTCTGGGTATACTGACGATCAACCGTTGTCTAAACAGTTTGTAATTTCTCCAAGCAATGCGGTTGAGTATTGGAGGACGGCGCGTGACTCGGTAGCTGCGAGTGAACGAGGTATGTGCGTGCTCCGTGAGGTATTTTGGCGTACGGAAATAAATCGTATGGGCGTGACGAAAAGAGCCTGTGAACCGATGATTTGTTACACGTATATAGTGATGAAAAAATTTCGTTGGTGTAAGGAAATGTTACGTTCAACAGTATCTAAAGTGATCCTCTACCTAAAAAACACTTTTTTTTCCTTAATTTTATGAGTTTTAATGAATTTTTATCGTTTCTTTTAATTAAAAAAATACTTCGGGACCAAATTTTTTTATTTTCAGAGCTTCATGCGATAAGTACATGTTTTCCAAGTAATTTGGCACCTCTCCCATCAAAATCCATCGACCAGCGGCCAAGAAAACTTGCTCACCAGTTGATTTTTCTAGAATGATCTAATTCTGCATAAATTGGGTTTAGACATCTATCACATAGGATTTTTCATAAGAAAAAAAGTTATATTAGTAATACATATACTTTGTTTTATAGTAATTAAATTTTTATCAATTTTTTCAGGTAATGTTGGCCTTAGAAGATAAGACGTAAGAAAAACAAGTAGTTTTATATTGCGTGGAATACATCAAAAATAAATTAACCCCCAGAGGGACATCAGCGTGCTTTGCGCGCAATGTGTAATCTCACGGTTTTACTGAAAAGTGTACACACGACGTAATGACGCTGTAAACATCATTTGCAATGTAAACTGCAGTTACACGATCGTTATATATGCTATAAAAATAAAAACAAAATCAAGTAGAGCCTCGCTTTACATCAACCTATGTTGTTGTACATCATTGACTTTGGATTTACATTTAATTTGACAAGAATAAATAAAGAACGTTATAAAACATTTAATATTAAATCCCCTTTATATATAACTGTTCCGCACAAAACGGCAGGAGAAATAATAACTTACAAAACGTATACTTTTGATAAACCATTTTATTATTCTACTTATTCTGACGTATTTTACTCATCACTGCGAACTAGAGTCTCCACTCGATCAACAACAAAATCTGACTCTTCGCAACGCATTTCATTTGACTTTTTTTCTATTCTTTTATTTATACATCAATAACTTTGTTATCTCTTCCACTTATATAAATACTAAACAAACATTTGCACCCAACAACGAATCTCCATCTATAAACTTAAAGAATCCCAGCACATCTCCGGAGAGCCAGACAGACCACCTGCCAGTATAAGGTATCAGCCCTCGAGACCACCGATAGCTCTCCGCACCGCAAGCGATCGTAAAAATCCTTCCGATTCTCCTCCTCCTGGCATGACGTACGACTCCTCGCTTATTCATTGTTCCTAACAGTATACCTACCCCGGCGGCGTCGATTCCACGGAATTCTTTACGACGAGCTATAGCTGCGCGACCAAAAATCTCTCCGCGCGTTTATGCCTCAATCAAAGACTCTCACGTAATATGCAAAGCGCGACGACGGGAAATTCAATTTCCGCGTTAAAAAGTACCGAGCCGACCGTTAGCGCAAGCGCCTCCATAACGGCGCGCGTCGTGACTTATTCTCCGTGCCCTCCGGCCGCTACGTATATACCTACGTATACATAACGTAGGTATACACATACAACCGCGTGAGCATCAATCCTAGTTAGGGATCGCGTGTGCGTGCGTGCGGCCGACATTAAAATCGCCGGGCGATTAGTTTTGAAGCGCCGTGGAAATCGATCGGACACGCCGATTCCCATAGCCGGGGAGGTTATGTGGCCCTTTGTGTGGCCTGCGTGAAGGTCGGTTAGAAGGGCCGAAGGTTAGCGGTGATATGAGAGGGCACCGGGCTGGGAAAGAGTCTTTTTAGTTTTTGCACACTGAGAAAAGATAATCTTTACGTTAAAAATCGACTTTGTTAACTATAAAATCCTGATGTTATTTGTGCCAAGTATATATTTCTTAATAATTAGTGATATTCCTAACAGTTAAGACGCAGCTCAGTGGTTCGAATTTTCTACAATTTCAGGGACATGGTTTCTTAACTATTAGGAAATATTATTTAACTGTAAACGAACATTCGTTTGTCCGTATCCAAACGTCCGTTCGTTAATAGTTAATGACGTTTCTTTAATGTAAAGATTTTCTTCTCTCTGTGTAATATTTCAAAGCGCGAATTGGGACAAATAATGGTGCATGTAATTCAGTCTCATAATTACGTAAATTATCCATCGAAATAAATCGTTTGTAAAATAATATTTTTATATCCGATTACCTTTTTAAATATATTTCATGATTTACGCCCTGTATATAATATTATGGCAGAGAAAGGATAAATGTAGCATTAATTTTTTCATAGTAATTAATGTTACAGTTTTATATACATGTATAAATTTCATGAAATCAGATATTCGTGTTTTATATGTTAATAAAAACACGGCATAAATCATACCGTTGTTACTTTTTACGCAAAATCGTTATGTAAGTATACTACATATTAATTAAGAACTTCAAGTATAAAAATAATTTTCTCTGATAATTATCGTGTATTTAAGATTGAATAACATTTGTAGACATCGCCAATAATGATTGTAAAGATACACGATTACTGAATTGTTGTCAATGAAAAGTGAAAGACAAAACTTAACAAAATTCAAAGTCCAGAATTAATTTCTATACTGCATCAACTCATTCTATTATACACCACACCCGATTTACTATAAAATTTAAGAATAATATAACAATACTGTCACAATATTGGGTTGAGGCTGAATAGAAAAAATCAAACGTTATAGATCATGAAAAAACAAAGAAAACATCACCTTAACGATAATAACCAGAGCATTGCCTCCTTCATAAGCGAAAGTTATTTTCTCAACATTTATAAAGAAGTATATTTTATTAATTTTAATATTTAAAAGTATGGTAACAATATTGAAACCATATTTCATTAGTATTGAGACATTATTAAAACAATATAGAAGCAATATTGTTACCATGTTATGAAGGGGCTAGAAAGGAAAAAGGAACCCTTAGAAATAATGGAAAAATGGAAAAGTATCGTCCGGATGGTACTATACCGAAAGTGACCACTATTATACGCAAAAGTTATGTTTTCAACATTTATAAAGGTATATTTTTTCATTTAATATAGTATTCAAATGTAAAAATAAATTAACCCAATTTCTCCAGGATATTGGATTCCAATAACAGAATTTCAATAAAATTATACTAAAGTTATTACAAAATTAAATATTGGAAACCAGTTATATCCCTATCAAAATTCGATTAATGAAAATCGATATTTTTGACAGTAGATAAATCATACATTCGGAAACATCACTTTTACGATTCAGGCGTTTGAAATCCAGCACAATCTGCAACACACAAGTCGAACAAAATATATTCCCTACAGTTGACAACAATTTTATAGTGAATCGTCTAAACTCCCTCCAACCATATGACGACTCAGCTTACAAACTTCCTCGACGGGAGACCAAATAAAACTCCAACCACGCGACGAGGCTTTCAATTACTCCAGCCCGATAAAACTTTATTAATTATACCCACACATACACACGCCCATCTCTGTTTTCCCATCTCATCGCCCGCGGATAATTACGTATACGATTCCCCGCTCGAGTGCGCCGTAAAACAATGATAAAAATTCCCGCTCACGCGTCCTTTTTCACCGGCGCGCCCGTGCAAATATAATTACCGCCAAGACACACACACACACGCGCGCCTGAATCTTTATCCAATTTTCATTAATCGAATCGGCGATTCGCGTATATATATACGCGCGGGGGACCGTTAGCGGGGCCTCCACGTGTGCGCTGCGGGCCATTATACGGGCAAATGGCCCGTAATGGCGCACGCGCGCGAATCCTTCACGCACTTGGCTGTGTGTATGAGGGGAAAGGAGGCGCGGAGGTGAGCTGCGTCACGATTTTCGTCTGTGTAATGCGAAAAAGCCTGCGGTGGAGAGTTATATAGCTTTATCGGTCGCCTTATTTTAATTTTTCAAAAGAATTATAAAAGTAGAACGAACGATAAATGTTTGATGAATCGTTTGTTGAATCAACGGAGAATAGAAACGATGTTTACATTATTGATAATAGATTAACGTTATACAAACAAGATAATATTGTTATCAAAATCGCTGGCCACAATTCGATTTCGCCTAACCCTCGTAGAGAGCCGTGGCGGCCACAATACAATATTGCATTAGCCACATTGTAATAATCTAATTAACCAATGCCGCAGTAACAACCTAATCCAATCAATTAATCATAACAAAACACACGCCCGCTGTCAAATCAAACTCCCCAAACAAACAACCTCGTCACCCAATCAGCCACCAAACGCATATCGAAACCGCACATGCCCGTGTAGCCCAACATACATTCGCCAGACCGCGAGAAAGAAAACCACCAGCAGTACCGCTGCTAATCTCGTGGAAAGGATTTCGCGCGAGTCTCTCCTAATCTCTCTTGGTGCAGCAGAAACTCGTTGGGCGAAAAGGCAGAGAGGAGCCCTTCGCGGTTGTTGACGACGCGCAGAACAAAGGCGCGGGTGGGTGGGAGAATCGAATTTTAGCCACGTTGGTCTCTCTCTCTGCGGCAGGAAAGGATTGCGGTGGTGATAAGTGGATTGGGTTGATGGACCTGGAGATAATGAATGGCGTTGGGTGTAAATAAATTGTCTCGGTAGGTGGTGAAGTGCGGTTTAGATTTTTTTTAATTTATGAGAAGTTTGGTGGACTGGATGAACCGAGTTTGTGTTGAAGCTTTTGGTCTGATTTTAATTACGTTATTGTTATGATTTGTTGTGAAATTTAGAATTTTGTGTATTTAAGTGACTATTTTTAAGTTTACTATACTGGACCTGTTTCAGTTATAATATGATGAAGTTATGTTTCAATCAAACAACCAGATCAAATTTTATTTTGGACGCTTATGGTATAACTTTTTATCATTTGAAAAAATATATACACTGATATTCCACAGCAATTTTCATTTAATCAAAGAAATTGTCATAAAATCGTTCTACACGGAGCAAAACTTCATTTTAAATAAGTATCGCAGTATTACGCGAGCATTATCTTCTCTATCGGGTAGATATGGAATAAATAAAAAGCCAAGTCGGAAACACCTAATTTCCTTTCGCAGACTACGCGAAACTACCGCGATGCAGGAAGAAAAGAGAAAGGAAGTCGAGAGGGAAACGGAAAAGGGGAATTGGCGCGCATGAAACCGCGAAGTTTATCGAGTTTTTCGAGACGCCGGGAATTGCAGATGCGGGGGATGTAGTCTGCGCACTCGTGTAATACACGATATTGATAGCTTACATAATGTGATTTGCTATTTTCTTTCAAGATGAAATTGTAATAGAAACCACGTGGTCTCTGTAATTCGATGGATGTAGTTTTTTAAATCTCTTCGAATTGATTAGGAGTGAAGATTTGAAAGATAATGTTGTTTTAAAAAAAAGAGTATATTCAAATTTGTTTTTGTGAAAAATTTTTATTGCGAATCTGAAAGTTACTTTATAGGTTATAAAATTGGAAAATAATAATTATAGTATATAAATACCTCATGATAACCGTCTATTTCATAAATAAGTAATCCGTCTGAGACTTTTATTATTTACGAAGCCTGATTCAACTGTTCTTACCTGAAACAAAAAATAAAACAAAATAAATTTAAATTCATTCAATACAGTATCAAGCTATTTACTTATATTAAATTCACTTCGCATCTCCGTATACAAATTCATATAAAAAATAATCGAATCCCCTTTCATCAAACTTACTCGATCATATCGAATAACGTTATACTGAATACAATGAATCCTCTGAAAAGAATGTAAAGAACCGAATCCTCGTATCCAATATTTAAAACATTCGTTTCAATGGATCGTCGGTTTAATTTAAGTATAAACCCGGAGCAGGAGATACGTTAAATATTATCGGCGGAGATAATTCGCACGACACCTAACTCTCTCTCTGCCTCTCTCTTGAATCGAGGAAACATTCCGCTCGATTACATTCCAGCGTCCCTTTACAAAGGAAACCCTGTTTTTTCCGCCCCCTTCCATCGCATAACTCGATAATGCTTTCGCCCAGTTTAATTAATTGGGGGACAGAAATCGCGGTACAGTCGTCTGCAAAAGTCGATTATTGCTTGAATTTTAATTAAAAATTTTGAAAAAAAAAAAAAACACTGTTCTGTGTCATGCGAGGTATGAGTATTCCGCATACTGCATCGGTAATCATTCGCTATGGCATAATCAACATTCACAAGAAGATATTAAAATAAAATAAACAAAAATACGCTCCGTATATGAATATTTCTGTTTTTCATAAAGAAAACCCCTTTTTTACTGTAAATGTGACATGTTTAATATACATGAATCAGCCTTTTGAAACCTCAGTAATTAAACTTTTACGCTCGGATTATTTGTATTTTAAAGATACGCTATTATATATTTTCAAACTACGCCAAATCAACCGTGCTTTTCGCAAATACCATCGTACCCTTGAGTTTGAATATTTACATCTTTTTAAAAGTATTTTATAATTATTTTCATAATTCAATAATTTGTTTAATACCTACAAAAATTGCTACCTTTCCCGCAGCTTATATTCAACTTATAAACGCATAAATCCCGCTAAACACACAGGCACTTTTACGAAGCTTCATTTTTCACCCGCCATTTCATTCACAAGCATCAGAATTCAACGGCGTGTAATTTTAATGAGAAAATATCCACCTTTCACGTCAAGCTAGAATTCCCCAAAATTACACCAACCAAAGATCCTTCAACATCCTCACACCTAACGAAACAATATTATAACGAGCTCCCGAAACTTTACAATAACCAATTTTTCACTCTCGCTCTCTCATTTCCCGGGACGAGGTAAATCCTCGTTAGCCCCTGCGCGCGCAGAGAGAAAACTTTTCGCGTACAGCAGTCGCGACAGATTTGGCGCGCACGCGCACGGCGTAATTAAACGCGCCTCGTTTAATGAAGCCGCGAGCCGAGTGATTTCCCGACGGGTGTGCTGCTGCTTCGGTTTTCCGGTGTAATTCTCGCGATTAAGCGCGCGCCGGCGTGATTGTATATGTGTGGCAGTGGTGCAGGCGTTTCAATGAAGGAATTGGGTGAATGGACGTCACGTCGCTTTTTCGACTGCTGAATGGCTAGTTTGATTGGAAATGGGGAATAATAGAGGTAGATTTTTGCCTTTTTTAAAATCTAGTTCTCATATTTTCTGGTATACGAGAAATCACGCCGTTTTTGTGGAACTTATAAGTTTTTGAATCGCATAGTTATATAAATGACAATTTTTGTATGGTCACGAGAATTTTGTAAAAAAATGTTAAAGATTACTGTATGTTATTTATATTGTGGTTTATTATCGCGTGCGCCGGTTCCGTAATACAAGTATACACGTGGCCGTGAAATATTGCTAGAAACTTTTTATCGCGATTCTATTAGCGCGGAAACTATCAATTTCTCATATCTATTTACTAAATTATTCCTTAACACTTACGTACGGAGCGAGTTTCTATTACAGCAAAAGTGAGAATTCACTAAAAAGTTTGCATATTACAAACATTAATAAACTTTTCGATCGTGATTCTTAAATTTCTTTGATATGCTAGAAGTGGAAGAATTTTTCACTCAAATGCTATCTTTCAAGTCTTTCTCCTATTTGATTCGTTACAATATCTGACTAGTGATTTTTCATTTTTATATAAAAATATCTTCCTAATTAAGTAAAGTTTTCCCATCCATTTTTCCTTTTTAAATATTCTTATAATTGCCAGTGAAAGCTGTGTTTTACAAGCAAGTCAATTTGTTTTAGTATCAATCGGGTCTGTGAAATTTTAAGGGTCCACTTATTACGACAGGTAGGAAGAGAATCCAGTGAAACGTAAATTAAACCGACGGCGAACCATCTATCGATGAATAATTAAAAGGAGAGCCCTCTTGTATACTTTATCGAAAAAGCTTTCACGGAGTACGCCTTTGACTTTATACTGATAGAAAGTTCGTTGACCCCCTCCAGGGTTTCTCTCGTTTATTTTTTTATCATATTTTATATTCTGTTTTAGTAAGTTAGAACAAAAGAAGTAGTTCTACATATGGTTATATAACCATAAACATCACGACTGGTAAAGAGAAAAATACTTATAAAAAAGCACAGATTAAAAATACCCACCAATAAAATTCAAAGCACAACGTTTTTCATGTATTCAATATGAAATAAAATGCACGAGAGTGAAAAAGTAATATTACAGAAATAGCTCACACGCACGCCTATAGGCGTATAGATGTAAATCTCGCTTGTCGAGAGGAGGCAAAGAAGATAAAGAGACGCAACATAGACTCTCGCGTTGCGTTGTCTCCCGATCTGCGCGCGTCGCTAGTATTGACGAGCCATCCGATACACACACACAGACACTCACAGGCGGGTAATTGCGATCCCGCGGCAATTTCGAAATCGCCGAGTTGTAAATTAGTCCGCTCGCATGCGTACGTGCGCGAGATACTGAAAACTCGGGAATTCCGCGCGCGATTTTTCCTCGCGGCTTTTCGTTTCTTCGGAGGGGAGAATTTACATTCGAGCTTGGAATTTCTGGCTGCGCGATAAGTCCTCTTTCCCTGTGTCTGTGCGTGTGTTTCTCGTATCGGCGTTTGCGCAACGCAATTTCAGGGGCGGAGGAGAGAGAGAGGTTGTTGTTTATTGTTTACGTGCGCGCGGGGATGCGAGGAGGCGAGGCGACACACTGCAGGGGTTGGTAACTTTATTTTGATGCTAAAATAACGTTGCTGCGCAAAGATAAAGCAAGAGTAGGAAGGGGTTTGTAAATATTATATTGTAAACCTTGTATTATACAAGTTTCGAAAAATAATGTAACTATTAAGAAAGATAGTTCCCTGGTAGAAATCGACTCTATTTTTTACTACGAAATAGCGAGTTTTACTGGAGGAAGACCAAAAAGTAGACATTTTTCTTATCTACTTCTATTTAGCGATGAAATGATTTTTCCGGTCATATTCGACCATTTGATAGATTGAAAATAGAATAAGTTTTATCACAAATTTACATTAGCTTATTTAAAAGATATTAAAGTTGTCCAGTTTTTTTTTAGTTAGGAAATGGCTAATAAGAGGTTTGCTATTATGGCGAGGAGTGAGAGAGACAGAATCTAATAGAAAAATATGGGTTTCAGTTAATATCTAAGAAAGGAG
>UXGD01001976.1:0-29543 GCA_900474315.1 Torymus auratus
CTATATATATATATATATATATTAATAAAATCGTATTTATATTTCAACAATTTCTTACAAAGTTTTAATTCTTATTTTATTTTAGCTTGATTAAATAACCAGTATTCCAATCAAACCGCTATCAAAACCCTTGTCGCAGTTTATATATGAAAAATTTAATTAACTCACTAGCAAATCCAGAAGCGAACGTGCAAAAAAATCGTTCGAACCGCAAACGAATCAAAAGTTTTCGAATGTAGAAAGAGAATAAAGAAAATCAGTTGCGATAAAAAGGAAGACCAATTTTTACCGCGAGTTTCCAATGCGCCGCACAATAGCCCCGTAAATACGTGACCTACATAAATATCGTGCTGCGCACCGAAAAAAAAGGAAGAAACGAGCCAAAGCCGAATAGGAAAAAATGGGACGGTAATTCCGTAATCTGGAACAGCACTTGTTTTTTCTCAATCTTTCTGATTTAATGCCATTTTGTCTCCTTCCCCGTCTCACTCTCTCCCTCGCTCACTCTCTCGCCCGTGTGACCTTAAAAGCTCAGCAACACCGCAAGAGAGAAAACAAATGTGCAAAAATTGCCAAAGGAGTATAATTTTAAATGCAATATGAAAACATCTGTTGCAGCGCTCGACTCGCGACCTCTATATAAAGGGATTCCCTCTCTCTTTTCCCTCTCGTTCTCACGAATGATTCTTATTCACTCCCTCTCTTAGCTAGCAGCGACATTTGTGTAAAAGATTTTCCGCGCATGGCTGCAGAAAAGCGATTTGCGCGCGTGCATACTGCAACAAGGGACAAAGCCTCGCGCCAAGGGAAAAAAAGGAGCAGAAGAAGGACAGAGAGAATGAGGAAAAGAGGGAGGGAGAGAGAGAGAGCTTTCCGAAGACTCAAGAAGTAAGTGGAAGAGCGAGAGGGGCAAAAATTGCAGCCGAGATATCTTGTTTCATATTCGACGTAAAATGGGTTAATAAGATTCCCCGTTGGCTTACTACCTTTCTCTTGCTTCTCCCTTTCTTTGCCACCCACTCATTTCTTCTCTTGTTGGGAACGTGGATGAATCGAACAGCAAGTTGAATTTCAAACATTCTTTGATTTTTTTTTAATTGGACGCTATTAATAACTTGCGGATTAAATTTTTTGTCATTTATTGCAATATTTCATGATAAATTCATAAAATAATTTTTTCACTTCAATATTATCAAATATTCTACGTAAAAATGCGTAGGTATTGCGTATCTAATAACTTTGTAAAAAGTTGAAAAATTTTGTAACGCCGAATAAATCTGAATGGAATGATCCTTTTTTCAGGAGAACAAACTCCATTGAAAATTGTGAAATTTTTTATTTTAACAGTAAAAATTTAGATATAATCTCTATTATAAATCTTTTAAACAATTCGTGAAATATGAAAGTTTAAAAAGTTTTCATTAAAACAGACTACTGTCTTTTTTATGCATTGCTTTTTAATTCGAAATTCTGTCATTCAAATATCAATTTAATTTTAGCTGATTGATTTAAATAGTAGGAACTCTTTTTGAATCGTATTTAAAATATAAATTCAGGTCAATATCGTTTTCCGTTAGGAATAATAGAGGCAGCAAAATTGATATGCATATTACACACGCACATTCCACGCACATTCATTTTTTTTTTTTTTTTTTCAATAAAATATCCTGCCTCAGCAAACACTGGAGAAGGAAATTTCATTAAAATTTCGGATTTAAAAAATTTCCTTACTATAGCTCTTTTCCTTTAAAAATGTGAAATTAAATTTTCAAAGGTTTGTAAATTCTCATTTTAATACCAAAACAAATAATACAAAATTGTTTTAATAGTCGATCTAGTCTTTTCTTCTAATCATCTATTAGGATTTCCTACGCCATAGTTATTATATAAATTTAACTGCTTGTCTCTATCCGTTCACCATCTTCCTCTATGCCGAATAATAGCCGATATGACTCTCAGCTTCCGCAAAGTCTTTTTTCACCCTCAAGAACTTCGAAAAAAGTTCCATCTTCATTCTCGTCTCATCTTCACCCTATTCCTTTGTCCATTTACTACACCCGCATCTCCTTTCGACTTCCGTCCATTTTTCGCTACTTTTTCCAACTCGCGACCTACAGCTATTCCTTGGGGTGACTGCGTATGGGAAATAAAGAGAAAGAGAGCTCGAGCGTCTTATCATTAATAAGGTTCTCCGTGGGTTGCAAAGAGATCAAGAACGGAGAAGAGAGAAAGAGGGAGAGAAGAGAGAGAGAGAGAGAGAGAGAGAGAGAGAGAGAGAGAGAAAGAGGATGAGAGAGGGAGAGAGAGGACATGAAGTCTGTAGAACGTATCGATCGCGAATCGGCCGAGAGGGGTAGATTATCTCTTTATGCTATAACGCGTACGCACCGTCAAAGAACACGTGCCCCACGGTAACCGTCTTCGTAAAGACTCTTCGTAGTTACTTTTTTACTTCACTTTTTCGTAAGCCATACTGAAAGAAATTTCGAGTTAAATCTACTTGATAAGACATAGTACAGGGACTACTATATTAGTATGTGCCTGGAATGTGGAAATAGTACTTTTTTAGACATTTTTCATGAAGTATTATAGCATAGAAAATCCACATAATGCATTGACAAGATCGAATATTATTCAATTGACTCAATCAGGTAGTGTCATTTTTCAAGTGCACAGAATAAAATATAGTGTGATGTGTTTATACATATATGTACTTCGGGGTGAGCATGTTCCGTTCTCGAGGTGTTTACTCTTGTTTCAAATTCAGAATATAATTCTATATTCATAACTGCGCAATCGCCGCTCTAGAGATTACCTAGATATTTCTATCTAGGCCGATATCAGATCTCTAATATTCGAAACTTTGCAATTTAAACATTACGTTATTGTTTTCAAGTTCCAATTTCAAATGGAAATGCGTTTCAACTTTTTTAATAACTTGGAAGTTTTTTAATTTACCTTAGAAGAAATTATGAAAAAAAGTTTTCCTCCATAATTTGACTCCTAATTGATTAAAATTATTTGATCGAACTGGAAAACCAATATGCAGTAATTTATTTGCAAATGTCTAAATATCAATTAATATAATAAATATATATTGATTAATTCTTTTAATCCATGTTATTGTGTTGATATCAGTTACGTTGTAATTAAATTGGACGTTTAAAATTATTTTTTATATAAGTATCAATAATTAGGAATTTTTCAATTTAATAAAATGCCAGTAACAAATGAAACAATGGAAGAGAGTCAAGGAAATTAAATGTGACTATTTTTTTAATAATCTTTTTATTTGAAAAAATCATAATAACAGAAGTAAATTTGATAAAAGAATGGATGTCCACAAAATACGTACCATTATGCTAAAAGATTTAAATCGATCTCAAATAAGATTTCCCTAAAACGTAAAATATTGCTCGTTCTTATATTGCACAAACAAGAGCTCAAGCATATTGTCCCTTATTTACCTGACAAAATAAATGTCTGTCGTACTCATCTATCCTCGAGTCATCTGATAGAGCGGGAGAATTGGCAAAGAAACTCTATTGCAAAATCAACATGAATCTCTCTGTTTGTCTGTCTCCCCCCTCTCTCTCTCTCTCCTTCTCTGAGCGGCGCTCGCGGCGTATAATTTTTGCCAACGATATTAAATAAGTTTTACCCGTCTCTATCTTCTCCTTCCTTCTTTTAGAGGACATAAAAGTCAAAGCCAAAGAGCGCTCAATCGTTCGATTCGTTCGCGTATTACTATCCTTCCTCTTCTTCTTCTTCTTCTTATACTCGCGATCACGCGTCTTCAAGATTGAACTGTGGGCCATCGAGTCCACATGCAGCAACGAAACAGACTATGAGAATATACACTCTGAGATTTTACTTGATATAGGTGTGCACATTAAAATGTTACTTTTAATATGAAAACCACTGAAAAAAAATTTCTTTACATATTCAATTGATGGGCAAATAAAATAAGTTCGCAACGAAAATATGATAAATATTTTTGACAAGTTAAAATCAGTTTATGCAATTTATTACCAATGCATTGGAGGGAGTTCCAGTTTATTACGTGATTGAATTTATTTTCACAAACATTTTTATGACAATATTTTAAACATATATTATTTATTTTATACAGCAGTTTTCGCACGGATATTTTATGAGAATACTTATGAAAATTATTGTTTAATATTGGGTTACGTATGAGAATATACAAAATATAAATATGATGAATAAATGTAAATCGCGAGAAGAAGCGCGTCTACAATTTTATTAAAACAAGCAGAAACAATTTAATCTTGCCGTTCGCTTGATTACTTCGGTGGATTACACTCTGGTAGGAAATTAACCACATTTTATAGCGACGTGTTGAATGAAAGCATTTTTAGCCGAAATCATAATGCAAAAATAATATAATTCATCTAAAAGTTCTACTATTAGCTACTTAAAATACATATTTCGGCGCCTCCAATTTGAAAAGACTTACTCCGTAGAAACGTTTGGAATGGACTTATTATACGCGAAAGCGTTTGGAAGGGCATTATTCCAAAATCAATTTCCGAAGACTTATTTAAGCGCGTTTAAATAATCTGTAGTATAAACTTTTTCGAAAATTATGGTTTTGAAATAAGGTCCTTCTAAACGCTTTCCCGAAATAAGTCCTTTCCGAACGCGTTTGTGAAATAATTCCTTTCCAAAAGCTTTCGAGAAATAAGTCCATTTCAAATGTTTCCACGAAATAAGTCTTTTCGAATTGGAGGCGTCGATTTTATAAAGTGTGAATACCATAATTTATTTTGGATAGGTACATAATTATGAAATACAAGCAATGTTCGTTTTTAGCCACAAAGTTAACTGAAAAATAGCTAACTTATTGTTAAAATGTCTACCATGGTACAAGCTCGGCAAATTAATTTTGAAATTTCGAGAGTTAAACCAAAGATGTTATTACATCTTTTTGGTTAAAAGAATATATTCTGTGATATCTAGTACTACATTAAAGTTGCTCTACTTTACCGCGACAGTGTCTCTTGCCACGAATAAAAAGCGAGCTTTAACATGCGCTTTTACATTTAAACTTTTGGTTGACATTTTGTAAAAAAAATATTTATATTTTAAATAGACCTTTTAAGAGATCACAATCAATAATTACAGTGAATTACATATTTTTTCAGCTGATACCAACAGTTCGTGTTTCATGCACTGGAAGCACGAATTCGCAGTTTCTACATTGTCTGATTCGAGCTGTGCGGTTACCGAGAATTTTTCGTTCGAACCGTGTTCCAGATTTCTTTTTCTCTCATTTTTCTCTTTAAGGGGTGCTCACAATGACCTCGTCTTACACTTTAAAAATCTCTTCGTTGAAGATCGACATCAGCAACTCTGCGCATTCGAGTCTAAATTCTTCGCATTACACGAGGTTCATTCTCGCCGACAAGCGAGTAAAACTAGAGAAGGGAAAAGTGCATTCACAGGAACAAAAGACAAATACTGTCTGAAAGCAAGAGTGAACAGGGGAAACGAGAATTTTGAAAAAAGAAATAACGAACGAACATTTATAAACTCCAATATTGCTTGATTAAACAGAATATATAGTAATGCGTTAATTAATGAACACATTTATTTGACAATTGGATTTGAACTGATCAGAGGAAAATGAATGTATTAAATACATTGGCGCAATTTTATCTACATCACCTACAGACGGTTTTAGGTTAATAGACCTCGTTACATTACAGAGTAATGAGTTTATCGTGTTCAATGTGCGCGATATTTGGATGATCGAACGCAATATACACAAGTTCTATCTAAATTGATGATACGAA
This sequence comes from Torymus auratus, assembly GCA_900474315.1. Lineage (NCBI taxonomy): Eukaryota > Metazoa > Arthropoda > Insecta > Hymenoptera > Torymidae > Torymus > Torymus auratus. Next base: position 5,820 of record UXGD01001976.1, read on the forward strand.
CACTCATGTAGACTCTAATTCATCGTTATATTATACTGGGAATAATCTGGAAAAATGCGAATTGGGAAAAAGGCCACGCCTTTCGCAATGACGCTAAGGCGGTCAATGAAAAAAAAAGTGCGCTATACTCGCGTATATCATCGGACCGAGAGCCTCCTTCCGGTCGACCAGACTTCGCGCAAAAGTATGCGAGCCTTTATATTGTGCATGCTTACGAGCGCACATACCATGGCTGGACACCGGCCAATTCTCCATTCGTCACTGCGGCGCAAAAGCTCACGGGCGGCCTGTTTTTTCGTTATTAAATTTTGCGTTTTCCTCGCCGGCTGTCTGATTTGATGGCAAGCGCCATTTTAATTATCTGGAATGCGCAGTCGGTGCAGATCGTGAACTAAGGCTAATGCGATCTTCGTATTTTTAATTAAAGAGAAGAACAGTGGAAATATTTTGCGAAATCGAATAATAGATTTTCAAATGTTCTTTTTTGTAAATTATTTTTCATGTAAAGCTTTTTTTATAGATCCTTTAAAAAATCATAGTCAGTATCGTATAACACAAATAAATAAAAATCCCGTTTAATTTATGAATGTTCTTTTTTACTGGGGGGATATAATATATATTGATAAATATTCGTTGAACGATTTTTTAGTATTTATTTAAAATAAAAATGCTCCATTCAATTAATTTTAGAAGTATAAGAGAAGTATAAAATATAATTTACAATATGAATATTAATATATTTATATTTTTATAAAATATAACTTGTAAAATTTATTTTATAATTTTATATTTATCTTCACTATCGGAAATAATGTATTTCAATAACTTGAGACACGAACTTTTATGTGGGATAGCTTTATTACGTCATAAGGCAGTTTGCACACGTAAAGCGTTCATTTATTATCGATTTATTCCTCAGACGCGACAATTATTTTAAGACACAGAGTATAAATATCCGCTTCCAGACGTCTGGTAGAACGCATCAGGAATACTTTCAGGGAAACTTTGCAGTAAATTTTTTAAACGCAAATATTAAATAAATTAAATAGCTGTATTAAACATTGAATATTAATTTACTACATATACCGTACTAAAAGACACTCATTCAAAAACTAGTGACCAGAAAGAAAATCTTTACTGTTGAATGGATCCTAAAAGTGCATATGATATATTATAAATACTTTCCGACGTTATTCTGTATTTTGTAATTAGTTTCGAATCTTTTTTTATTTTTGTTAATAACAACATCAGCTGTCATTCCCTGGTTTTTCTCTGATTTCAAAGAGAGTATAAAAAGCAATAGTACGACAGCATCATTATTTCTCAATTTTACATTCAAAAAATAAACGAACCTTTTTCAAAGCTAAAGCTTTGTAACAATAAATCATATAAATTCGAGATTTTGTGATGACTTTTTGTGTTTGAGCTCGTTATGTTATGCGGGTGGGTGTAATATATGCCGCAGGCAGACAGTATGTTTGCCTGCATTGTGTATGCGTTTATATACATATATTCAAATAGGTAGATGTTACCGTATTTTCCGTGCCCATTAAATTACAAAAAATCAGTGTCAAGTAAAATTTTGCAATTCGGGAAACAATTGTCTCATTCACTCTTTTTGTGGAAAAAAATAATTTTTTCAAAATTCATCGCCAGTCGAACATTTTAATGCTGTGTCCGGAATATATTAAATTCTTCGTATATTCAAAAAAAAAAGAAGAAACAGTACGCACAACCCATATGCAACGTAGGTAATTTTTTAGAGCCAAAGTTGTTATAAATTTTAAATGCCTCTATTATACTTTTGCTTCCTCGAAGAGGAACCTTTTTTATGAAATAAAATGTTCTTTTAAGAAGCAGTTTCGTGAAATTAAAGAATTCTTAGTTCATGAAAAGGTAATTTTTCAATACAGATAAGAAATTTTATATAAGCGGATTGTAAGATTTTCAACAGATAGGTAACATTTATTTTGTAGATTCTTTAATAGATTATTGGTTTATCGTGCACAAAATTACTACTTTTACAATCGTAGCGGAAAAGGAATCTCCATCAGTCAGCCTATTACATATTAAGTGAAGGCTCATTTCACAATCACCCCAAGTTTACGGATACGACCTTCCAGCGCGCGCCTCATTATCGTTGTCCCTTCGATAGATTTCGCAGCATCTCATGCATTAAAAGTCGCCGGACCTCTGCTCCGATATCTTCCAGCGTGTATTAGTAGTTTTGCCTCGTTTGCCGTGCGTCCTATCGATTCGTCGCGCGCACAGCGCGAGCGTTGTCAGAATGCCAACAATCTTCCCTTTTTTTTCCTCATCGTCACTCTCCCTCTATCTCCCCCTTTTTTCTTCTCTCTTTGGCATTATATCTCGCTGAATGCACTCGGATTCTCGCTCGTTTTTCGTCCCGCTGAGATGCGCGCACCGGAATATCGAGTCGTTATTCCCTTATCAAACGTCGATCGAATAAATTTTTTTCCCCGACTAGAATGCGCCAATGAGCATAGTGAGAAAAAGTGAGACAGAGAGAGATATATATGTATATAAAGAAGGAGTTAGAGGGATAAGGAACTTGGCGATGCGTCGCGCGTAACCGAAATTTTCACGCGTGACGACTCGTCGTAATGCCGATGCCTCACGACCCATATGAGAGAGTAATTCAGCGTTAAACGCCCTGCCTGGAACAACTGGATTAGAGGTCCCTTTATATATATATTTTTTCTTCTCTCTTTCTCTCGTTTTTCCAAGATCTCACGCTAGCCAGGGCTCCCTCCCTCTTTCGACGAGATGGCGAATGCGACCATAACGGGAAGCGGTGATTTTGAGTTCGTTTGGAGTAATTGGATGAGCGGAATGTGGCTTTTTTGGGATTCGTCGTCCATTCGGCGAAATGTAGTAGATGTAGCAGTTCGAGTCAAGGTTATCTTAAAAGTATTTCTTTCAATTTCTTTATACAGCAGTTAATAGTATTAAAGAAACATTTATTCCTTCATTCTTATTGTTCTACTAAAAATATCTTCGCAGTAAGTAGAATAAATGTTGTTTAATCATTGACTTGTTTGTAAGTTAATGAACAGTTATGAAAATCAAGAATCGGAGCCAGTGTCTGACCAAACTTGTTCTTTATCTACTTATGTTTCAGAAATACTGGGACCTCAAAAGCAATAATGCCATCAGTACGTTCAAATTCAAATGCTTTTCAATATTTACGCGGTTTTAAAGATTCTCTTGAAAAATCTAAGTTAGGTATATAACTAATGATATAGTTATGTATGAATTATTTAAGTAGGAATAATCATTGCAGTCGTTCGACCGCAAGGTAGATTTAAGTATTTTAATATTGTCGTCCATAATAATGACTCGTTATTTACTATCTTACCATAATTTATTAAACACACCGAGAAATTTATTATAATTGAGATGGAAAATAATAATCACTCGGATGATTTTGCATCTGAAGTAAAGTGGACAATGAATAACTATTAAACAAATAGTTTAGTCACTAGTCTATTTTACCTTATTCTTCTTTTATTCTTATCTTATCCTACTTGAGATAATTAAGTATTGTATCTTATTGTTCTCACGAAAAAAATAAGATTATTGTTATTTCACTCACAAGAGTAAATTGTTGCCATTATAAATCGACGCAACATTATTTAATATCTGAATAATAAACTTCAAAAGCCGTTTAAAAATACCTTCTTTGAGAGCTAATATACTCGTGAGCGTAAAAAAGACTCCCTATGCACTTTATTTCATACACGTCTTTTATCTGAGACATACGTACTCGCAATTGGTCGGTACATTAACTCCTCTGTGGAAGCAAACGACTTCCAGGAAGAAATATACACTTTTAATTGTGAGTTAATTAGCACACGTGTGTTTCAGCATCGTGAAGAATTTTATTCTCGAGCATTAAATCGCACCTACAGATAAATGCCTTGGTAATTATTTAATTACAATGTTATTTTGTTCGGCCACGTAATTGCCTTTAGGAGGAGAAGTTACTTTAGATGCTAATTGCTGCTATCAATTAGAATCCAAGGCATGTAGATTTCTTATTCAACCGATTTATTTATCGGATAATTACATCAATATCATACAGTACATTATTAAAATTGTGGAAAAACAAATGGAAATATATCCACGAATATTATATAATGAGTAAATAAAAAAAAATTTCTAAAATACAGATACCAAGAATTTTCGGACAATAGGAATTCTGCAATTTAAAACAGGTTTCGATAATACCGCTTGGCAAGCTTATCATGGCGTCGTTAAAAGTTTGTTTAACACTCATTCAGTCAGAGTCATTCAAACAGTTAAGCAGTAATTTTTTTATTTGGCACATTAATATATCATGATTTTACGTTTCTGTGAGCCTGTAACGTATAACAGTACATTGTTGAATGTAGTAGATTGTTAAGTATTTTATAATTTATCTTGAGTGATTTATTTTAATAACTGAAAAGATATTGATTAAAAAGTATATCTTTGGAAACAACAGTCCTACTTTTCGAGGTATTTCTGTTTGTCTATCGTATTTCATGACAACATAACTTCGATATTTTGGATAAGTTTAGTGTTTGCTTGTATAAACTCGCCGATAACAAAGACTACACAGAGTATGTTATTGACTCTTTAGTGTTTGAGTATGCATTCATGTTTAATACGGTACGGTACGATATTAAGGAACACCAAGTCGCCAGTAACAAAATCTAAATATTCTACGTCGTAATTTTTTTTATGACTAAATATAAGTTTGTAATCCAAACCTTGTTAACAGCGACCTTATGTATTTGGGAATCGTATTGTGCAGGAATATGTACTTACAATCTGTTCATATCAACAGCTTCACTATACATAAAATCTATCTAAATCTCACAGTTCATATTTAATAATATTTTATCAGCAGAAACACATCGTGGTTGTATTGCTCTGATTTTTAATTTATTTATTTTCCACGTGAACTAGACTGCTAGATGTTGTATAGAAGGATGGAAACCCCTTCTTCTAGCTATCCTATAGACGTTCCACAACATAACTACAATCAGCAAATATATTATGATACTTATCTAACCACGCGTACTGAAGTGAAAGCCTGATGGGACCTACGTATGGTAAGATATACAAGGCTGTTACGTTCATTACTACAGGTGATTTAAACAAGCCTACACAGGTCTTTTTTCATAAGATATGTCACATAATAGGTCTTATAGTTCTTATAATTCAGTCAGCTTATGAACTTATTTATACGCAGTAATCTAGGATTGAATTTTTACCTCTAATACTTTCCCCAGATCCTGCCATAAAATGACATCACGTTAAATAATATTTCAAACCTAATTTCTGCTGACTGGTTTCGACAGTAACACTTCATAAAAACCCCAAGTAAGTATGCCAATATAATACAAATACAAACTACAAATTTTTTTTTTATTTAAAATAGTGAGCAGGTCGACAGTTAGACACAAATTCTCCGTTCAAATCCATATAAAAGATTGCTTTCTTTTATTATAATTTCTTGCTTATATAATTGGTTCAATATTTATATCAAATATGTACGGACTAAGTATTGTATAAATTGTTTACTTTATGCCACTGTATTAATGAAGAGTTTGTTATTAACCGTTTTTATTACTCCCCAATGAAAATGAAAAGGTAAATATGCCTAATTAATAAGATTCGTTCGCAAAATTATTTTTGTGGAAAACGAAATACCTAATTTTAATTGCAGAGACAAAAATATGAAACTTGAAAATTTTTTGTTAATATTCCGGCTTTATCCACAACTTCATTTCATCGTGGAGAATTAAAATTACCCACAGTTGAGATAACTATAAGTGCCTTTAAATTAAAACTATAGTTTTTCGTTATATTTGAAAAATGTTGTTTGCACGGATGGTTTTTACTTTAGCTATATTTGAATTATTATTCGCACGAGTGTGTATAAACATTGTGCCTAAAATGAAATTCTTTATGAACGCAAAGACATAATCAGAATATAGAGAACCTCGTCGAGATGACTAAGGTGATTTATATACACATATAATACTAAAGCCTAATACTCCGTTCACGATGCATAAAGTGCGTTTTAGCGCCGACCGTATACGCGAGCGCGCGCGCGTGCCAATCAGCTTAATTAAACGTTTTACGTGCTCAGGCGAGAGAAAGCCGAGGTAGAAGGGGCACAGTGAGAAAGAGTGGGTGTATGCGCGTGTGTGAGAGGGAGAATATGTGCGCGGCATTTACGCGTGCGTGTCCCTATGGACGTCGCTTGTACAAGCAACGAAAACGGCCGTGTAAGGAATGAGTCATTAAGCTTCGGCGGCCGGAAGGCCCGAGGAAATCAAGGCAGCACTTTCTTTCCGGACGTTAACGTGGCCGCTGCCACCCCAGGATGGAGTGAACGCTCGCTAGAAAGTTCGCAATCAACGCGGCCGACGAGGACGGAAGTCCTGGGAAAAAGAGAGTAAGAGCGCGAGGGAGAGGAAAGTTTGGCTGGCAGTTGACTTTCATAATGGTCAGGCAAGTGTTGGATGGAGGAAGAGGGGGAGAGCTAGCTAACGGAGCTGATTGGCATGGCTCGCTCGCTCTCTTCGCCTTTTTGCACTCGCAAATTCAGGGCAGACGCCGTCGCCGCCGCAGCGTGCACCGGCTGCTTGCGAGAGTCTTTCTTGCTCTCTCACCCCGCACTGTACCTACCCGCCCTCTCGTTCGTTCGCCTTTTTTCCCCGTTCCCACGCGGCGCTCCTAATGCGACTGCAGGGAAATACATTCCCGCGGCGCGGCAAATTAATAATGTCTTATTAAGAGTCGGGAGGGAAGCATGTGGATTGTCGGGGGTGGCTGACGAAAAGTTTGGCCGGTTATTGTGATGTCGGCAATAAAAGTTGCGCGCGAGAGCGCCGAACGGTAGTTCTCGAGAGTCGTAAAAATAATGATCTGTGTGTGTGGAAGGCTGTGATTTCGAATGGCCAGAGTATAAGGCAACTGATTGAAAAAGTTAATCGAAAAATGCTCGTAACTCGATACGATGAAAATACGAAATTAAATCGCGCATTATGTCAGTATAGTTGTATTGTTCATATTTTAGTTATTTGTTATCTTTTAGTGCATGAAGTGACTAATGGATGTTTTGTTTATGACAAAATATTGGGTGATAAATTAAAAGGCAGATATTGTTAGCTTAATGCTTTTAAATGATTTCGTATGACTGTTAATTTTTTAGTAATATGATATATGTTATAAATTGTGTAAGTATCAAATATTTCGAAGTTTAATTTTAAAATAATAGAAAAATGCCATTAAATTTAATGCATCTATAATGTACATCAGCACATTAATGTACTTGTAACAAAATGATGTAGTAATTTTGACATTAAATTTAAGTTTTTTTTTAATGGCTTGAAATTCGGCTTCCGTTACACGTACATTAATTTCAATGTAGATTTTTTTTTGCACTGTACCTTTTGTAGAATACTACGACTTTCGCATGATACATTAATATTCGTATTACATAAAAAACCGCCATATACCGCTACGTTAATTTAATCTATATTATCGATCAAAGTGAATTTGATAATATTGTATTATCACTCTTTCCATTGAAATCCCATTCTGCATTATATAGAGATCATCCCGACGGTGCAAATTATCTTAGTTAATGAAAACCTATTACTCGGTTATCCTAATTGAATCCATTGATCAGTTTGGCAAAGTAGTTCCGCAGCGGACGGGGGGGAGGCCCCACAGTAGCAGAGGAAGAGCGCCGCCACGTTCACGGCGCAGAGGAAGCAGTTAAGAAGTTAAAGCAGATCTTTCTCGATAATGCGCGAGAGCCCCGTACGTCCCGGTCTTTATGGCGACCATAAAACTCGGGACTATGAATTCGCGCATAGCTTAAAAATTAAAATTGTTCCGCGAGTATCGCCCGAGGGATTTAGCAGGCCCTAAACTAATGAATATGCATGCAACAGACGTTGACGCTGCGGTCATAGACAGAGAAGCGCAAGGTATTGAAGAATTTCAATCGTCGATCCCCGCAGAATTTGTCTCCTGAAGCTTGTATATATATAAGTATTTCAAGTTTTCTCTCAACTATAATATGTATCGCCGCGAGGGTCCGGTCGTAATTTCGCCAATATAGCCCCACATTGATCAACTGAATGGGATTATCGTGGATGGTGGTATGGTAAGGGAGATCATACGCGCGCCATTAAATGGGGTAATTATCGAGGATCATCTGATTTACGGCGTAAGGCCGCGGGCGCCTTCGCGCGTATCTTCCACGCGTGTAATACGTGCTCGGCGGTTGCGCGGGGGCCTGAAAATATTAGCGATAACGATCAGTTGGGAAGCACGCTGCAGTTTGACATAACAACTCTTACCGGGTCAACTATACTAGCGTATATATATACACGTTATTATTGCCGATAGGAAACTCGACGCGATTTACGAGGGACCGTTAACCGAACTTTCCGGCGTATATACTCCGCATACGCTTTCGATGCTCTTTTTCACTCTCATTTATGCGCGTTTAATAACCTTACGGTATAACGTATGCTATACTACTACTACTGGGCCATCGGCAACGTCATCTTAATCCGACAGCAAGATCCGATGGAATTCCGAGCGCACGTATATATAGATACATATAGATCGCTGCCAGCATGAGCGCAAGAGATACACGTGAGCGCACATGTGCAGCAGCGCCCTTATATATACGCGCGGATGCGAGGGAGGGAGTGTATGCATACACACAAGGACATTCGGTAATTGTTATCGGCTCTTGTTAGAACGCGCGGGTAACATCTGTGTCTTTGTGTTTGCGGTATACGCGGGCACAAGCGCGGCGTATAGCACGGTGTCTTATATGTACCAGCGGGTCTTTCGGTTTATTGTCACTGTGCAAAGGGAGAGAAACGCGCGAGATGGAGAGAAACTAGGTGTACCTATGTACACGCGCGAGAGGGAACTCGAGTATATACACATGCAGCGACGGCAGCCGTACAACCCGGCGAGTAATCCACAGGCGGGCATTAATTTCTCTCTCTCCCGTCTCTGCGTCCTCGAGGATGCGTCGTTTGTCCATCATCGAGAGAGACATGCGAAAGGGAGAGAGAATCGCGCAATATCGCATCGTGGTGTGGCTTTAATCTTCCAATACTACCCTATCACGTGTGTATATAAGGACGGAAAGAACGCTGATTCGCTCGAAACGCGCGCGCTAGTGCGATATCACGGGAAAGTGTCCCTCGCTCTAGAGAGAACTCGAGTCGTCTACTCATTCGTTTTTTCGCCGACTTCCCCTCCGTTTTACATCCGGTTTCCCTGCTGCCCTACTACAGTACCCTGCATTTTTCCTTTTTCTCTCTCTCACCCTTCCGCGTTCACTCTCCAGCTCGTTCGGCTTTAATCGCCGGAGATGAGCGCGAGCGGTTCGGAATGGTTAATTAAAAAAATCCCTCCGGCGAGTGGTGTTGATTTCCTCTCTCGCTTCTCGCGGCTAATGCGCTTAACCGTCGCGGGAGCTCTCTCTTTCGTACTTTTTGCAAAGCGGCGCCACGCAATGCGGCGCCTCGTGACTTTCCGACTCTCTCGCTCAGCCGGCAAGCACAGCTCGCTTAACGGAAATTGGATTTAAGCTTTCGCCCGCGTGATAGCGGGGCCCGAATGAACATCAGGACGACGACCAAGGGGGCGGGGGGGATTGGAAAAGCAAGAGCTGCGTGACAATTACATTTTGCTGTGTTCCAGATGCTGCTGATGCTGCTGCTCTCGGCGACGATGATGATACTGCTGCCGAGGAAGCCAATTTCCACCTCTGCTCTCGATGCGCGTCACAGATTTATATATGTTATAACCAACCCGAATAAACAAATAAACAACCTGCACCACTGTTAAGTCGACGACGACGAGTCGAAAGGAGAGTCTCAGACGCGCGACGACCAACTCCTCTCTCGGCGAATCGAAGAAAAGAAGAAGGAAAAAAACTGTCGGAGGAAAAAATAAACAACGAGAAATATCGCAGTATCGTTTATCCGCGAGACACACGAGATATTATATATATATATGCTGGGGCACACACGCTGTCCGCGCGGCCGCGCACGCGCGCGCACAAACACACACACACGGGCACACTCTCTTCTTCTCACGCGGCGCGCGCGCTGCAGAGAAGCACGCGGAAAGCACAGACAGAGGGAGAGAGAGAGAGAGTCGTGAGACGAAGAGCAGAGCCGGCCTGCAGACGAGAGTTGCGCTCTCGGCGAACGCCGCGGCAAGACTACCAGGCCGCCGCTGCTGCTGCTGCGATGCCCGGCCGGGGTAGCTACCATGGCAACCCACCCCCACGTTCTCCGCTGCGCCTGCGCATGGCCCGACAGAGATGAGGTTCTCTCTTGCGTCGAGAGGAGAGTGAGAGAGAGGGACCTGTCCTCGCGGATGCAGCGCGCGGACGGATGGATGCGGCGAGCGAGGGAGAGCCGAGTGCAGGATTTCGCGAGAAGAGAGAGAGAAAAGTCCTCCTCTCTCGCTCCTCTGCGCCACTGCGGGGTTTCTTAGGAAGGAAGCGCGCGCTCGCTCGCCTTCGGGCATCTCTCCTTTATACTACTTTATTCATATTCCCGCGCCCGCGAGCCTCTCTCTCTGTATATATCGTGTCTCACTTTTTCCCCCGCTCTCTCGCTCTTTTCTGTTTTGCAAAATGTATACGCAGAGTTTTGCCTCGTCTCGCACCTTTGCGCGCTGCTCCTTTTTTTCCTCACAGCGCAAACCGCACCGCGACGCCTTGTTCTTTATCTCCGGAGTTCCTTAAGGGCTCCGAGGCCAGAAGTGACCTTCGCGCGACACGGGCTTACGCGCGATTTTTAACGCTGCCTCTCTCTCTCTTTGTTTTGCTCCCTCGCGCGCGTTATCCCTCTCGATTCCTGTATTTTGCTTTTTCGATTTATAATACAGGTGCACTTTTTATCGGAATAATAATTTTCAGTGTATAATACTAACGTGCACGGCTGTCAGGTATCGAGAATTTATCGATTTTAGCATATGGGGGCAAGAGATTTTAATGGGCAATGAAATCGGAAAATTTACCTTTCGGCTTGCGTGTCAGTGTAATTGATTAATTCAATAGTGTTATCATTTCGAGCATAATTTATAACGAGATGTAAATGTGCTTATGATGATATTTTACAATATGCTGTGATTATGTTTGAGCGATTATATTTTAATAAAATTATTAGAGGGATCCGTCAAAATTAATTTTGCTTATAATATAATATTTCACTAATGATGTGTCCTGAAAATTATAGTAAAATTGCGAAAATTCGATTTTATAACATTGAATTATTATTACAGAAAAGTATGTCCGTGCAAGAGAGCTCATAAGAGGACAACAATGAAGATATAGCGCGCAAGAAACTTCACGAGAAGACGCAAGAAAAACCGGCAAACTCCTGTCGGCGTCAAAGCAAACGTAATTATGACAATGGACGAAGCAAGCACCCACCGCGCTGGTGAATATTACACGCATATGCGGACGCGCACGTACAATTGAGGTCAGCCAAGACGCGTGGGACCTTATACGAGTTGCAGCAAGAAATGATTTTCCATTACCATTCTCGACCTCGCGGGTAGAGAGAGAGAGAGAGAGGAATTTCGCGAAAAGCCGAGATAACTGTACTCTGAAAGCTTTTCGTCTTCTCTCCCACCTCTTCCCCACCCGCACTCTTGTATTTTTTACCGCCCCGAGACTTCCGCTGGCCTGGTTTTCATCGTCTCTCGATGTAATTCTTTATTCGGTGCATTTTCAACTTCGCGCAAAATCCATGAAGACTCGCGAGTTTGTAAGAATATTTGTCATATGTGAAATTATGACACACACGTTCACTTGGAAAAGAGTTTTCGCCGACAGGAATTTTTAGAGCATCTATATATACGTAAGTTTAATTAGAAGGGTCGGATGTCTGACGAAACCAGGCCGTGACTACTTACTTATTTCCTCGTGCCTCTGAGGCTGTTTTATTTAATCGAAAGAAATAATAATATTTTTTTAATTATAAAAATTTCTGAAATTATTTGTTAGAAAGTGTACAGGTAAATAATTTTATAAAATGTATATAAGTCAATAAAGAATAAAATATATGTAGAAGTAATAAAAATTGCTACAAACGTGGTAATTTTTATTTCAAACCATAATTATTTTTCCAAGAATTTAAGTGAGTCTGAAGTTCCACGGAATTGCAGTAACTTTTGCAAAAAATTTTCATCTTATACTTTTCATTGCTTAGTTTCTCTGATGGAAGTAAAAACTGCAAAGTATGCTTATTTACAATTTGCAGACCTCTGCAGTGTATGCCAATCTCTAATAAGCTGGCTGCCAAGACTTTTTATTGGAAAATGTTGAATACAAAATTGTTGGTTCTCAAGCCACAAATTTAACCGTGATTTTAAGTTCATTTTTAATACTACATTTTGTTATTCGCTTTTATTCGCACAAATTACAAGAGAGCAAAGGTCTTATCAAGACATTAAACTACATGTACAAACTACAGCAATCTTTGCACTTGCGAATCAACGAAACAAACATAAGCTATCTTCGGCATCAACTCATCCAGCAGCAGCAGCAGCAACTTCCAAAGCACACGTGTGGGCGGCAAGAACGGAGAAAATTGTCCTTTAACGTGCAATCAGCAAACCCGCAGCTCGCGCGTCCGCGCTCAACTATTTCATCAAGTCCTAAATCATTTCTTACTCGCGGGGCGCGGCTATATATGCGCGCCAAACACTCGCGTTTAATCTCGCCTGAAGTTACACACGCGCACGAGAGAGTCGCAAGTTAACCCTCCAGCGAAAGTCAGCTCCCACAGCGCCGGCGCGAAATTCGATTAGGTAACGACCGCCGGCTCCTCCGAAATTCGCCGCTGCCGACGAGGAGGACGACGAAGATTGCCACACGTCGAAAGCGGCGACGACGGCCGCGCAGCCGATCTCCGGTGCATCCGCCGATGGGTTAACTCACCCACTTTGGGGATTATCTTGCGCATTAGCCAAGCCGATAAACTAACGTCTCCTTGATTCTGGCCGCTTAGAAGGTGTGAGCCGCGGTTTTAACGAGATGTTGTTCAACGGGTCACTGTGGCCAGCAAAGAGTTTGGATCGCTTTCGTAAAGTCGAGTAGTGGTTGTATCAAAGGTAGCCGAATTTTGAATTTTTCCATAATACTTCAATAATATTTTGGATTGTATTATTGTCTGGATGAATTTTAATAAGATATCGGAATAAAATGCATTTTTCATTTATAATTTATCTATTGTTGATCCTTCATAATTCTTTATGTGCATGAAAAATATAAATTTTAAAGATATGAGTAAATTTTTTAAAGATATAAGCAAACAATGATACCGAATGATGCGTCTCGTATTTCGGTTCAAATTTCCTTTGCAACTTGAAATAAAACTCAGTGATATATTTACCGCGCGGAGAACAAGCGCGCATTCATTCGATTCAACCGGCAGATTTCGAGCGTCACAAATCTCCGCAAATGCACCTCTTATCACGTTATTTCCCCTCAACGGCGACTTCTCACATATTTCGAAACGCCAACAGCAGCAGCAGCAGCTGCACCGAAAATTTCTCCAAAATTTTCGTCCCCACACAGTCGCGGGAACAGCCAACTACTCTCACAGCGCCGTATCTCACCGCCATTGTCTCGTTCTCTCTCTTCCTCTTTGTCCCTCGCGCCCAGCACCCACGCGCTCACTCTCCCCTCTCCCTCTCTCATAATGGATTATATATTATTGGCAGAGCGAGCTACCGGCGGATTTACGTTTGTACGCATGATGGTCCGGCCGGCCCCCTCCGGATATCTCCGGAATGCACGCCACGCGAATCTCTAAGCGGCCCTAGCCTGCGCCCGGACCCCTCTATATATATATACCTCGCGAAATTTGCACGTCCAGATTATGTGGTATATATAGCGGCGAAATTCTCCTGCAGTTTGGACTTTATATATATTTGCAATGTTTGTCGTGTATAATCTGGATTTGCCGGAATCCGCGCGACAATGTGCGCGTCAGAATTACACTACTAGCGGAGCTATACTTCAAGGGAAGAAGATGTAATCTTTGCATAGTCGGGGCAATTGAGAGTTTAGGAAAAAAATTTGAAGGATTCCAAAGGTTGGAATTGAAATTGTGGTGTGTTTATTTGTTTAATTGGCTGACTAAACGTGTTTGTTTCTACTTGTTACAAACATTACGAATTTTGTTAAGCTTTAGTATAAAGGATGCAAATCACTCCACATACTGTTAACTTTATTATATACTTTTTTTTTAACATGCAACTCACTTTAATTATGCATACGCTATTATGCATGTTAATTAAAGTATTTTATCATGTGTAGTATAATATATGAGGTGAACCACTGCTCAATGTTTACAAATGCAATTATTTTACTTTTAGCTCATTCTTTTCACTGTTTTATTAAGTCCAAATTCGCAATATAAAGATCCCGAGCAATTACTGTCATGAAACTCCGCGCGAAGATGAAAAAGCTTACCAAGCACCTTACAATTACACAACAAACTCCTCTCTTCGGTTACATCAACTAGGAAAGATTCAAAAACTGGGTCGATAGGTTGCGCATCTGCTGAGCGTGGAGAATAAACAACGAGTCTTCGATATCATCTTAGCTCCGTCGAAAATCGTAAAATATTTGTACGTCGTCGCAGAAAACAATGGAAAATAAACTCTACACGGAATCACTATTTCAAAATTTTTTTTCCGTTGATTTATTTACTGTTCGTTGATACAGAAAATTTATTTATTGTACGTAATTTCCTATACTATTATACAAATTTTCAAAGAGTTTAATCCCTCCGAAAAAATACAACATTCTCGGCAGTGTGTAAACACACAAACTCCCTTGCAAAAATAGCGAATGAAACTGTACAAAGCAGAGAGACAGGGACAGTGGTAGACATCGACGAAGAACGAATAATAAGAATTTAGATATCGCGCATGCAGAGCCACAGCCACAATTTTGCATACAGCGAATGTTCGCGCGGATATCTATCCCCGACTCAGGCGCATGGCAAAAGAAGAGGAGATAGCGACGCGAAACACGGCGAAAGATAGAAAAAGCGCATGGGCAGAGAGAGAGAGAGAGAGAGAGAGAGAGGGAGGGAGAGAGAGAGAAGAGGAAGCAGAGAGGGAGTAATGGACGAAGGCTTCGCGAGAGCGGCTTATCAGCGGTGCTTTTATTTATTGCGATGGGAAGCGCGCGAGCCAGAAGAGCTTCCGGCGGCCCTCGATCGGCCAAATTCAGCCGCGATCTGTACAGCGCGCGCGCACACACACACACACACACACGTATACGTGCAATGGCTGTTTTTATTGCCGAGATTTTCGGCATGGGAAAAACACTTGACTTTGAGTTGCTCTCTAACTACTTCTGCTTCTTTTCTGTACTCGAGCGTGAGCGCATTTTGTGAGTTTATTTTTCTTGCTTTACGCGCGTCCTTTGATCATTCTCCTTTATTTTGTAGCCTATATATGTTTGTGTTCCTAAATGGTCTCTTTAATGCGTTGGGAACACACTTAACGTGTAGAATACATTTTGGGTATCATCAATAGCATTTAATTTTAATACAAGATGTTTTTATTTGTTATTTTCAAGTTAGCAATAATGTAGTATTAAAAATATACTCCATAGAAGCTTGGCAACTCATAAAAACGTTGTGTCAATTCAATTCTAATCAGTTGCAAAATTTTCACAATTCTGATACTGTCATTCGGATCACAATCAATTAAGACAATCAAAGCCAATACTACGTTTTAAGCGGCAGCTTTCACTAACCTGGCCGGGTAATGAACATCCAGTTTGCTTAGGGGAACCACTGCGCTTCAACTGTCAAATTCTAATCGATGCATTTCATTAAAGCACAATTAGAAGATAGATCTCCCCATTCCCCTACTAAGAGATCTCACTACGTAGCCGAGCTTCCTGTGCTCGGGGGCTGAAGCAAAGGTCAAAGTGCATTTCCCGTCCTCTCCATCTCTTCGCTCTATGGCTGTCGCTGGCTGTGCAGTTTCGCAGCTCTCATCTTCTCTATACGCCAGCCGCTTCCTCACAAGTCCATAAACTTTCGGTCTTTGGCTTCCCCCTCGCGCCAACCTCAAATTCGCGCCATTATTGTGTATTATTCCTGGGCGCGATTTAACGTGTCGGCGATGTTGACGAAGAGATGGTTCATCTATTAGACGAAATTGCCGCGCGTGTCTCGTCGTCGTGAGCGCCGCCGACGTCGTCGCTGGTTAATGAACCGACCCGGGATATTTACTTTAGACAAAGGCCAACTTGGCTGTGAGAGAGTATGTGTGTGAGAGAAATAGAGAGGGGGGGGGGAGTAGCTCGCAGCTGCGGCGCGCTGCCGGAAAATATGACTGCCGTTGAGAAGCTAATACAGAAGGGCGATTGCTCGCTGCGTGCGTATACCGAAGAGGAGGGGTGGTGTTGACGAATTCTCGAGGCTCAAGAATTTGAGCGAAGTGGCGGCGGCGACGGTGGATGCCAAAAATTTTATGGGGACATTTGCGAAACTCGAGAAATGCTTATCTAGAATGCTTATGCCAAAGACCTTGATTGACGATTGGCGAGGTGCTTTATAAAGTGCGAAGCCTAATTAACGAAAATGTAGTCCTTCTAAACGATTTTCTTGTGAAATGAGATGGAGATTTTATGTATTTGTTTCGTTGATACAGATTACGGGATTCTTTAACTAATAATAATAGAGTAACTGAAAAGTTAATTCCGTTTGAAAATTCAAAAGAAATAGAAGAGTTTCCGTTTGATATAAAAGCGAATTTTTGTTTAAAAACTTCATAAACCATCAAATTTATCAATTCCCAATTCATACTTTATTTAGGGGCTCATGGGCATTCTCCTTTTAATCATTCCAAAAAGCAAAATCTGCAATGATTGACGCAATATTTTTTATAATTATAGGCAAACCTTTTACCTTAATCGCAACGTTTGCCATATACATCTAAGTTTATTACATTTCCCTGCCCACCCAAGAGATTTTCCATTCAAGAATCTACCATGTGAAATATGCCAGCTATATATCACTTTCTTTATAATATTTCCCCACCGCAGTATAGTAATTTCCCCAAGAATTTTCGGAATAACATTTGGTAAGCACCTTACGGTAAGCCACCTGTTAGCCACCCCAAACACAAACCGTATATACATAAAATTCAATCTTCCTCGCAGCGAGATTCGGACTAGTATAACTTTGTCATCGACTCGTACACTCCCCCACTTCTCTCCTCTCTCAGTCGCACTCAAATATCACGCGTGCGAGCGCAAGCGCGATTCTATTAAATCGCCGACACGGCACAACATCGATTCGCTCTAATCTCCCTTCTCCCGGCCCCAAAACCTCCTAATCTGGACAATCACCTCGGCCGTTGGTCAAGGCTTCCCTTTCACCGCGGCCAGCGTCCCGATTCGCAGTTTGATTGATCTGCCGCCGCCCACACAGTGCTAAAAAATATTTTCCAACTTTGCTGCCTAAGCCGCTTAAGCTACCCTCATGTTCAAAGTTGTGTATGTGTGTGCGTGTGACTTTCTCCGTGTGGTTTCCTTTTGTCGGTTATATTATGACGTGGCCACGCGTGTGGAAGCACTTTTGCTGTATCCGGGAATACGCAGCCCTTGCGGCTTAGGGTTTGACGGGACGAACGATGATGGCCGAGATTGACAGAGAGTTATATTTGTTTAATATTTGTGGTACTGAACGTCACTATGTTTATGGTTTTGTAAGAGTGCTAATGAGCTACATCGGATATACTCTCTAAATTTAAATAAGTAAAAATTCACTTATTACATGTCAATATTCACTTATTTGGAAAGTAAAAGGTCGTCCACTGCGAATAAGTGAAAACTCATTCTACAAGTATAAAAACTATTTTACTTATTCAATAAGTGCAGAATTTCCCTTATACAATGAGTACGGAATTACAATTATTTTATGAGTCAAACCTGTTTCACTCATTCTATAATTAAAAATGACATCAATTACTGAATAAGTAAAAACTTTTCACTTATTTAATGAGTTAACGTTATTATCTGTGAAGAAAAATTACACTCACTCAATAAGTGGAGATTTAATACACTGCAAGTGAAAACCATTATTATACAATACAATAAATATTTAAGCAAATTTCCGAAATAATAATATTACATTATTTTGAAAAATAATAATTTTTTGAAGGACAGTTATTATATGTATATAATATTTGAATTAAATAAATACTTATTTCAATAACTTATTTATCAAGTGTTCACTATCGCGGATCAATCCGTTTAGATTAATTTTCGTTAAATTAATATAAAACAAAAAAGTTTTTTAATAATACAATTCGACGTTAAAAACAAAAGATATTTAAAGTAAATCGAACACTGTCATAAAATCCGATATATTTTTCTTGTAATAATTTCATCGTCGTTTCGTACCGTTGGTATACTTTGGAAGGAACGGTTCCTTTGTAAAAAATTTATAACAGCTGTGTATTATTAACACCATATAAATATCTTTCAACGAACCAAAAAAAGTTATTTAATAACAGAACATTCGACGTTAAAAACAAAATATATTTTGAATAACAAGTCAACAAGTCTAAAAATCGGCTACTACAAAAATATGTTTTTGTACCCCTTGTATGCTTTGGAAGGAACCATTTTTTTGTATACACTCATGGAAACATAACGTTTTTCATTTATTAAATACATATATCTACATCAGTGCCTTCCTAAAACATTCATAATAATAAATAGGTTAATACAACATTATCTCGTCAATAATTTTACGTTTATAATACAGTGACCACATAGCTGAGGAATCATTTCCATACAATTGCGTAGAAATTTTCAATGTAAAATGAGTGAAATTTTGTCTTCAAATTTTCAATTAAATGTAGAAAGTATTATTATTCTGTATAATTATGTACTAATGATACCTATTTGAAACTATTCAACATTGCCATCACAAAACTACCGACCCACAAAACTACTAAATCGTAATATAGTGAGCTGCGCATATACTTTGAAAGTACGCTATACATCGTCATTTCCGAGCACGATCATTATTACGTATATCGGTCTAAGAGGACTGCGGTAAGCCGAGTGCACCCAAAGTCAGCAAGACAACGTTGAATAAGTGAAAAGAGGACAAACAAGAGTGCGCAGAGTAGACGGGAGCGCAAAGTGTATCAAGAGCGGATTATTTCGAAAGGAAGATGCAAAAAGCAAGAGAGTGAGAGAGCTCTAGAGCAAGGGGAGTGAGAGAGATGAAGAGAATGAAACTACGGAGGAACGCCGAAAACTAATGGCTGCGCCAAGAAGCTTAATTAAAGGGTAATTAACGGAGGGCTAGCGCTCAGGCGCGTGCGCGGCCGCGCTCAGCAGCAGCAGCACTCACCTTGGCGTTTCGAATACATTGTCTCCTCGGCCGTTATCCCAAGTTTGGAAGTACCGGTATACGCTACGAGCTGCAATATTCGCCCTCTCTCTCTCTCTTTGGAGGTTCGCGCTCGTGAAAATAATCGACGCAGCGAGCGCGCGCCGGTTCGTTGCATTAGGAAACACAGGATTAGCGCGTGGGCGTGAATTTTACCTGCTATTAGATGAGATAGTTAGCAGACGCGTGTTGGCAGCCGTATAGCTGGAGGAGCCGTTGCACGCGATAAAGTCGGATTTCTTTGCTGTTTCTTTTATGAAAGCCATCAGCTCGCGACGACGCGATGAGATTGTTATCTCTAAGGCCGTCGAGAGATATAGAGCCGGTTGAACGCTGCATATAACGCCGTTGTAAGACGGGGGGAAGCGTCGGATCGATATTTTGAATTTTTAAACTGATTCGCGATATTTTATATGAGAATGGCCTGTTACGTGCGATAACTAAAGTGTATTGTAACGGAATTTTTAAGTTTTAGCTTTTGTAGGCTATTGTTTTGACAAAAATTTTAATGACATAATGTTTCATTGAAGTTTTTTTTTCATCAATTATTGAAGTTTTGATTTAATATAAGTGAGTAAATTGAAAAGTCTGCTTTTGGTTTAAAACTCTTTTGCTTTTATTTAATCTATTTACACGCGCAAATTGTACTGGAACGCACTTCCCTTTGTAAATATATATAACAAAAGTATCTCAATTGCAGTAAGTAAAATGAGAATCTAAAAAAGAAGCTTTGCGCTAACAATGAAATTCGCAAAAGTTTTAATTATCAGGTGCGCGCGCGCGCGCGCCTATCGCAGTATCGGTTTTATTCTTGCGAACTTAAGGGATGGGAATTCGCAAAGTCGCCAACTCCAAACCAGAAAATCGATTACTCAAGATCGCGTTACGGCCCGTGACTGCAATCGCGTAGCACGGCTGCACGGGCAAGCAAACTTCCTGGAACGCATAAGCGCGAGAGGAGAAGAAAAAAAAGAAGAAGGGGCAGACTGGCAAGAAAGTGGCGTGGAGAGAACGAGAAAGAGAAGAAGCGAAATCGAAATTTAGTATGGTAAGAGAGAGAGGGCGCTACATATAAATATTTCATCGGCATTTTCATTTTCACCGGCAGGCCCCCGTGAAATTCGATTTCTCTCTAGCGGGATTGCGCGTCTCTCTCTCTTTCTCCCTCTCTGTTCCTTCGGCTTCATCCCATCTCTGCGTCTTTCTCTGTCCTCCGTCTCTCGCCAGAGTTCTCGAGGCGGCCATCGATCCGAAACGTCAATCTCTTCCACGGATAGGCGCGTCTCGCTTTTCCGGCGCTTTGCCCTTGCGCATTACGCGACAATCCGAGTGGCTCAAAGCGGCCCCGTTACTTTTCTCTGCCCCCACCCCCCTAACCGTCTCCCCTACGTCTGTCCTCCGCCACCTCCACCTTACGAAATTCGCTCATACGTAAAGCGAAACGGCGCGGGATCTCCCGAGCATTTTTCGGGTAGAACGATCTCCTTCCGCCCGTACTATCTCACTCCTTCGCTCTCTTTCTTCGTCGCTTTAGCTCACCTCTCTCTCTCTCTCTCTTTCTCCTTCTCTCTATTTCTCTCACTTCTATGTTTTTCTCACCCGAATCAAATGAGAATCTCGCACATCCCTTGACAGAATTTCTCTTCTTTTTCGTTTTCTTCTTGGCTCATTTTCTGGTCTGTTTCTAATTTGCGAGAAAAATTAGTTTAGAATTTAATTTACAAAATTTCGAACTTACCCCTATCCAAATATCAGTTTGGCATGAATTTTTTGTAGTTTTCACTCAGATCATTTGTTTCCATCTCAACTTTTGTGTCTACAGTTATAAAGTAGGAAAACTTAGAAACTCAAGTATAATGGCTCATAACTTTGAAATTCTCGCGTTAAACATCTTGGACACAACCTTTTTATGTTGATATGCAAGAAAACATCCCTTTTAATTTGAGTAAAATCTGTGACGCAAACAAATAATACTTATATGGCTCTAATCAAAAGCACTGTTAAATAATTGAGAAAACAGTTATTATCAAGATTTTATATTTTAAATAATAGAAAGGTATAGAAATGTTTGGTTATTTTTATTTTTCAAATAATTTAAAAATATCAATAAGGTAACTTTAATTTCTTCAAAATTTCGATCATTAATTATTCCAGTAGTAAGTATTTTTCAAATACGTAATAAATAGAAGAAATACAAGGGAATAAAATGCTTTATATAGTTACAGGTGTTATAATCATATGGTAAGTTCTTTTCATCATTGCATCTTTTATTTGAAAATATAAATATCTATTTAATATATTGCAGAAAGCGAATTAATATATGCTACCGCGTGTTTATATACTTTCATGTACTTTTCTGTAACGCGCATTGATAACCACAGTGCCTTTATTGAATTATTTAATATTTTTGTTGTCGTTATTTATATATATTCAATTTTAAACTCAAATACTACAGCAGACACAAAAATTAATATTTCATAATTATTTATTCATAATTCGTGAAAAAGTAAAGTGGAAATTCACCAGGATATTAATGCATTAAATATAACGGATTTAATCTTTCAAAAACGGTATTTATTGCTCTTGCAGTGTATGTAATTCCCCACTGCAATTTACATAATCATTTCAACATATGCTATAATTACACTGACGAAAACGCAAATGGATTTAAATAACGCATAAAGTCTGAAACTTTCTCGTTCTGCGAACTGCTTTTTTGCTCTTTTTTGTAACATCTATATTTTTCTGCTTCTCTCTCTTTCTTCCTCTATGCTGTCTATTTTTGTGAGCTCTTCTTTTTTCTCTCCTGTGCCCTCGGTCATCGGGCCATTGCAGTCGAAAGCGGGTAAATTCGCGGCTTGACACTGCTGTGTATATCACGGTTAATCAACACGGATGTCGCTGGCCCGCGTGATTTATGTCGAGAGGCTCGAGAAAGGCAGAGAGTCAGGGATTTGCGCGGCCATATCGGCAGTTTACTACTGACTTTACCCTCTTTCCCCTCCTTACCCGGCCATAGAGAGAGAGGAAGAGGGGGGAGAGAAAGAGGCTTCAGCTATCTCCTTTAGCTCTCTTGCGCGCGCTCATATTTTTGTGTTTTCTCATGATTTCCTTTTGCGACTCAGATACTCGAGGGGAGAATGTGTTTGTCGGCCACTCGGGGGAAAAAATAGTTCTTACACGCACGTACGTGTGAATGTCCGATCGTGCTTTGGGAAACTCGATGAAGAGAAAGGAAATTTTTTTTTTTTTTTTTTAAATTGGTTAAATACACTAATCACTCGGTAAATTTTCTTATTAGATATGAATAAATAACCAGTATTATTTACCTTGTCATTACATAAATAACAAAAGAGATTTTATTATTTGTAGATAATCTAGTTGAATTTAAGGTAATTTTTTAGAAATCTTAGAATTGATACTTTGTTTTTACTATCACAAAGCTTCATCTAGGAGGAAGAAAAAGAAATATGTAGGTTACAATCATTTGGTTATAAAAGTCATCGATGATGTAAGCATAGTTGGGTTGATCAATTTAAATCGGTCATAATATATAGAAATAATTCATATAAATTTAAAAACTTTTTAAATATAGCATATAACATAAATTACTCATTTTCACTGTACTCTTCTGGTTACAAATTTAGCGTTAAATTGACTATGAACTAATCGTTTAGTAGAACGAACCAGCAAAATTTCAGTTGAGTTTAACTATATACTCATTTCAACTTTCCTCAATGCTGACACGTGCAAAAATATACCTACTTGTCCATCTAGATGAGTCAGAATTTTGTTCCCGCACATATCCCTTTCATTTTACACACGTTCATTGTTACAAAATGATCGATATGCATATTAAATATTCTAGTTATAAATGCGATAATAATGTCAAAATATTTGATTTCGAAAAGTATTTTATTTAGCCATGAACATACCAACAATGTTTTTATTATTTAATCATCAACTTGGAATAAAAATATTTCATTGTATTAGATTAAATGATAAAAAAAATCATATTACCTAGTAATGGCGTTATTACACATATATAACACACATATAAGACAACTTTTTACATAAGTTTAGTCCATTCTTGAAACTAAATTTTTGAAAGCTAAATTAAAACATCTAAACCCTGCTAAAAATGTTAACTAACGGTTGGCGAGCCGTTGGCCAATTTTGAAATTAAAAACGTCACACCATGATT
>UXGD01001977.1:0-29515 GCA_900474315.1 Torymus auratus
ACCTTATTAGTTTACTAAATTAATGTACTGGTTATAAAACGTGGGTGATTTCAATACATAATTTTATCATTTATATAATTCTAATATAAGATGCAATTGAAAATTACATATAATCGAAATGTACCGCCAGCCAGAGTCTAGTTCGTGCGCTGCCACTATGTGGCGAACCCCTTCTATGTGGCCTCACGTATCTTAGTAAGCCGGCTCGAGGGGATGTAGCTACGCGTTGCTTACTACCTCGTCTCCCATTACCACTCGAGCATGTCGTTAGTGGATTAGCAACTACCGAAGTTTATTGAGTTATGAATGAATTTACGATTATTTCGATAAGTTATTACTATTAGAAAATGTTAAATTATTTTTAAGATAAGACAAGATTCTTGACACCACAATCTTGATATTGTATCGAAAACTGTATATAAGTATTGTATCGATTATTGTCTTCAATATTGAGGCAAGACAATACAATATCAATACTAATCTTGCTGTATCCTGAAGCCCTATTTATGTGATCCGGCAAACTTTCCTGTTTCTCTGCGAATGCAGTCTTTTACACATTTTTGTTTAATGCAGTTCATGACCAAAAAATGGCATTTCAAAATATTTTTTGTCCAGAAGTCTGCTTTATAATATGAACCGATCATAGCATTCAAAAGTACTTATTTAGCTCACAGAAAAATTAAACTAGAGTACATGAAATTAAACGTATAAAAAATAATTCAACAACAAAATAAGCAATAATAATTAGCATTTTTTCAAACTGTCCCTTATGCCAACTAGCGCCGGTCTGCCCTAAACTTTTACGGAACAAAGTAATACCTCGATTAAGTTTGAAATTTGAATCAAAAAGTAGAAAAATTTTAATAAATTGAATGATATTCATTTTCTTTGGTGAACGATATTTACGCTTACATAAATAATTTTTTTTTCGTTATCTAAATCTCTATTTCTTGATTTTGGTATCACTTATAGTATCAAAGCGATGTTGTGAATGAAAAATATTTTTTATGCCACTTTTTGGGGCATTTTTTAAAAAATTATCAAGGCAAGACAAGTTGAGACAAGACGGGACCGGATATACTGAAGACCAAGACAAGACCTTGAGACTTCTTCAAGACCAAGACAAGACTTTCAAAAAGTCTCGTCTTGTCTTGGGGTCGTGCAGCCCTATGCCCGATGTTTCTGTACTAATAAAACAATTCGCTTAGTATGTTTTATCACTCGACCAACAACCACGCACAACTTTCCCAAATATAATTTACACCACTGATGGGGGTGCGCGATCGTCCTTGCAAAACAAACGTAAGCCAAACTTTCCCTCTCGCGAGAGAGCAAAACAGACGACGACGCTCTCGTGTACATAAGCGGGTAAATTCCCGACGATCCAATTTCCATCGACCCACGCGATTCCCGCGCAAATAAAAAAAACTCGCCCCCGACGCAATTCACTTCTCGCTCGCGCACGCACGTAATAAACAACGTTTGGCATAATCTTCGCGGGCGGCGGTAGCAGCGTCATAAAAGAGAATCCGCGAGAGGTATATTCCCTCTCCCGGAGTCTCCAAGGGGGAAGAGGAGGGTTAATCACGCGGCGAAAGTTTCCCAAAGTCCGAAACGGCGCGGCAGCAGCCCATCGATCACCCGGTCATTTCTTTCCTACACCCTCCCTTCCTCACTCCGTGCCCGTCTTCTTTTATGCTTAGTCTCTCTCTCTCTCCCTCTCTCTCTCTTTCTCTCTCTCTCCCTCCGGTCTTCTTTATCTCGGTCTTTTTTACTTCATTCACGGAAAAACACGCACTATATATCGTGGATCGTAAAAAATACGAGAGTATCGAGACGAAGAGGGGAGGAGAGGGAGAAAGGATGAGAGAAGAAGGACGCGCTGACAACGTAATTTATTGTAAAATTTACAGTGGTACTTTGCGTTATCGGGGGGGACCATAAAGATTATCTGATAGCCGTGACAAATTGTCATCGTTAGCTGGAGACCGAAGAAATCCGGAACGATCGTCGGTATTGTGCTGCGTGTATTGTGTGGCGAGGAATTGCGAGATATATTTCGATATAAGTCAAGAGGATTACTTCTTCATTTGCATGGTTTTTCTAAGATTTGTATATATTTTGTCGTGGTTATTGATTTGATTAGTGTACAAATCAATTGTTGTTTATCAAGAGTGAACATAATAAAAAATGAATTTAAAATCAACGTTAAAAAAAATTAAAATTCTACTACTTTGTGTATAATAATAATCATTCAAACTAAAGTTCAACGAAGCTGACATGAACAATTACCGCGAGTAAAGTATGTGTTACAATAATTACTCTTAAAAAAAAACACAAAACTGAACTTTACTAAAGAAGAAAATCAGAAAAGCTACTTCAATACCCAAGAAAATTCCCACTCTCTATTCCTAGAATTGCCATCTACGGTACCGTTCTCTCTCACTCTTACGCGTACAGTCGCACTCCAACATTCGCTCCATAAAACGCACGTCGCTTGTATAGCCTCACCCCTCTCGTAAAATTAAGTGAACGCGCGAACACGCGACGACAATAAGAAAAGGGCACTATCCTCTCTCTCTCTCTTCCAGGAAAGAATCTCAGGATCCACGCTCACGCGCGCGGGCATTCAAGATTATGTGGGCGCTTCTGATACAAAATTTTCCTCTTTCCCACTCTCGTCTTTGAGCTCCGTCGGTCTCAGAAAGAAAAGTAAGGGGGGAAGAGCCATTAAGCGACGTCTTCCTTTTGAACAACGCTCTTTAAACCGACTTAACGATCCCACCCTCGTTTCCTTGCGCGTGCGCGCATCGTCTTAGAAGATTTCCTCGCGCCTCGTGTATAACCGAAAAAAGGAGAGAGAGAGAGCGCGCGAGAGGTTGTAGCAATATTTCTCCTTAATACTCGACGTTTAACGGCCGTCGCGCGAAAGCGGGGAGGATTCTAGGCTGCGAGGAGGAGGTGAAGTCGGAAGATAAAGCGACGGGGGCATTGTTAGGACAAAAATTGTTTGTATACACTCGGGCATAAATTTTCGGCTCCGGTTGAGCCGGTGTCGGCGTCGGAGCTGCGTTTTACACGAGGCATATTTGCATATTCGAAATTTTTCAGAATTCTTGTGTTTTTTTTTTAAGATTTCGATGATTCGATAAATTAGTTTATTGAAGTAGAGTCGAACAAAAGTTATGCAAAAATTAAACGTGACAAAATCAGTATAAAACCTCTTGAAATTACCGTCGAAACATTCTTATATAATTATTTTCAATAACGAGCATTAAAGTTCAATCCAAAACAGCAAGAAAATTTTATTCATCCTGCGGTAACCACGAATCACCTGAAAAACCCATAACCTTTCAATCCACCTCTCGATCGCAAAAACACCCACCTCCGCGCATCCTCACCTCGTCCTCGTTCGCCTGCTGGCAACTTATTCAGGATCCGCATGCATAAGGTCGTCGACACACTACTCGTCTTATATATATCCCGGCGAAAAACAGCAGCGGGTGCGCGCAACTCTTTCCGCTGACGCGGAAAATAAATAGTTTATCGGCGAGAGAGATGGCGCCCGTCGTCGCCAGCAGTATAGCGTCGGAGGAGGCTGACCCTTCGTATATCGAGAGAGGAAAGGAGATATCGTGCGTGCACGCTGGGGGGGTCGAGTGAAATGGGCCGGATAATGATTTGTTTAGGTAGTTTTGACGATGGGGTCGGGCTGATTAAACGGTTGCTACTGGCTGGCTGGTTCTCAGAATACCGGAGTTTAATTAAAGTAAGAGGGGGGAACGAAGGGATTGTTATAACGGATGGTTGAAGTGTTTTAAAGTGTAAAGGGTAACAAACCTTTAATTACGTTCGTAAAGTGGACTGATAATTAGCTGGGCTTCATTTTGCAGAACGAAAAATAAATATTACGGTCTTAGTGTTGTTAATAATTACATATACGTGAAACATAATTATAATAGCTATGGTAATAACGAAAATATAAGTAGTCATCGATTTACGCACGAACAAGCTAACAAAATATTCTAAGAAATGAATAAACTATAGGTATAAATATAAATAATACTAAATGAAATACAAGCAGGTTAATTAAAAGCCGAAATCGCTCCCCGTTGGCACCCTCCACAACGAGCCCAATAAAACTACTCCCTAACCGTCCGACCACACCCAAACACTTTCCACTGAATCGCCCGAAAAAAGCCAGCTCCCATATCGTGCCGTATTCACCCCAACATAGACACACACACCCGCCCATATATACATCTCGCGCTTATTTTCATCCCTAGCGGAAAATATATGCGATTTTGATGACTCCGACAGCGCATTCCAATCGCCCCCCCTTGTAGACAAACACGCGCGCGCAGGCGCACACACACCGGAAGACCATTATCGAATCGCGCGTGCGCGCCTAAAACTGCTTCTAAATCACGTCGGCGTTCATAAATTTATGAACTGCGCGTTGGCGCGTTCTATTATACGTATATACATATAGAGCGGCGAGAAACCCATTCGCATGCGGCATCTCCTCGAAACCGCGCGCGGATAAAAAGAAAACGCGAAGAAGTACGGCGCGAGGGAATATGATAATACAGCCTCTCTCTCTATCTCTGTCTCTCTCTCTCTTGTTCGCTCGGCGTAGGAGCTTTCCTCGTGGGCGCGGGGCGAGACAGGGCCGCAGTGCGCAGCTGGAGGGTCGCCAAGCGGGCCAAGCGATGACCCCCTGGACCCCCTTGGCTTTTTCTCTCTCTCGCTCGCTCCCTCGGAGGGAGAGGACGAGGGAAGGGGGAGGTGGTGAGTTATCGCCTGGACATGCCTACGAGAGGAAAGCCCAAGGGTGAGCAACGGAGCTGCCGCTGGGATAGAGAGAGAGAGAGGATGGCCTATTTGGGTGGGGTCCGGATCGAGCGTGTGCACGGTTCTTTCGTTCGGTCGTCTTTCTCAAACGGTTTTTGTTTTTGTTATACGATTGTGTATATATGTGTGGCGAGGAAGAAGTGATTGTATTTGGAGT
This sequence comes from Torymus auratus, assembly GCA_900474315.1. Taxonomy (NCBI): domain Eukaryota; kingdom Metazoa; phylum Arthropoda; class Insecta; order Hymenoptera; family Torymidae; genus Torymus; species Torymus auratus. The sequence continues at coordinate 5,012 of UXGD01001977.1, forward strand.
TCAAGTGTCGATTAGAGATTTCTTATTGCTCGTTAGTATAATTATTTTTTACTGAACTTCGGTTTTTTATTCGTGCGATTTTAAAAAACATAATACGTAAATAAATCGACTTTTTGAACAAGATAATCAGTTGCAATTCGTTACAATTTTCGATCGACAGAACAATTATTCAAGTAAAAGGGCACTTGACAAAACACTTCAATATTATATCAATCTCCGAGTAAACGTATATATATACTTTTTACGGCAATATTTTATTGGAAATATAAATTTCAGCAATTCATAAAAGGTTTTTACGTATATAACAACTGAAGATATATAAATAATGTTTTGCAATTTACTTTATTAGCTTATCATAAAAGTTTTTATATTCCCCTGACTATAAGACTATATACGACGTGGGATTTTCTCGAATGCGTATAGTTTCTTGTATTTTCCTGCAGAACGGGGGAAAATTTTTCATATATCGGAAGTACCGAAATCATTCTCCGATGGACGATTACATGGAATACCTGAATTTTACTTCAAATATTATTCGCGCACACACACACTCCTAAAGGATGAAGGCTGTAATCCTCTTGAAACTATAATCCTCAAACTTGTAAACTAGTAATCCCCTTGCATTAAAAGATTTATTTCAATCCAAGAAATGAAAGAACGTTTGCCAATGCTCGCGTAACTTTTGCCAAGAATTTAGTTAAAATTTAAAATTTAGCGCTGCGTGTTGAATTTGAACGAAATTGAAGCAGTCACGCATAAAACAGTCATAAAAAGGAACATCATAAGCCTATTATAAGAAAAATATTGTAAAACACAAGCTTTATTTTAAAATAAATAAAAATTAAATTATACAAATAATAACGCATTTGCGAGTGAATAAAATAGTCATTGGTATTTAAGTATACATTAATCCTGCAAATAAAAACGTTTAAAATATATATTAGTATAAAGGATAAAAGCCTAAATATCCGATATCAATGATTACCCCTTAATTTATCAACCACCCATACCTCCAACTACCCGAACCCTCAGCTACCCCTTTTTCCTTCTTATCCCACTTTGTCCCGTCACCCACATCCAGCGTGGAAAAATGCGGCGTTTACGTGGCCATTAACCTACCATCTGTTCTCAGCGCACTGCAGTCGCACGCGCGCGTCTTATGCGCTCGGACGCGCGCTCATCTCGCATTCGTCCGCCTCGCTCCTATGCGATAGCAGGAGTTTTACGCTGGCACGTGGGTGTAATTTTTTAGAGAGATTTTTCACCCATCACGATGCACGATCGACCGTAGCAGTAGAATAAAAAGAGAAAACCGACTGATTTACGATATCTTTGGCTGAATGATAGCCTGGGGAGAAAGATGTTGCGTTTTTATGAAAAAGAAAAAAAATCATCGTGGCGGTTTACCTGAGCCAAGGGGGTTGGAGGGTGTTCGTGAGGTACGATGGGAGCGGCTTGATTTGTGGTCGGGTTTCGAGATGAGTGTGTGTACTTGGGGTTAGTATTTCATGAGAGAAGAAAAAAAATGGATTTTAAGGGTTCGCGTGATCGCCGCAGTGTGGTGAAAAATTTAGTCGGCTATGAGCATCTGTCCGAGTATATATACCGTGGAATGAAGTAGTAATGCGAACGGCGGTAGTTGAAATTTATCGGTATAGGGTGTATGTGTTCTCGAAACCATGATATTAGATTCAATATCCTTCTTGAATTATTACTCCGGTGAAAAATTGGATACCTCTGCGAAAATATTTATCAAAAAAAACACTTAATCCAATATACCCACACGTGCAAGATATCAGACGAAACCGCAACCCCACCGTAATTCGTCATCAACAACATCTCTCTCTTTCCCAACTACCCTCGTCGAAAAAAAAACTCCTATACTTCAACTCATCCTCTAATTACGCATACTCCTCAACAACGTATATCAAACAGTCCTTGACCCGTCCGATTACCCGGCCACTCAGAAAAAGAAAAGTTCGCCGCAGCGCAGTCGCATCCTGCGTTGGAATTTCAGTTCTAACTCGTTAGTCGCTATAAACAGAGAAAATTTCGCGCGCTCGTTAGTAGTCGTCGTCCACTACGACAAGGATACTACGCGAACTCGTGTAATCTTAGCCGAGCGGTGATTCAAACTCGAGCTCGATTATATGCGGGGCACACTCTTATCGGATGGCGAGGATTTTGGGATTACGTTGGTTCGGGCGGCTGCTGGGAAGGATTGATTTTCGGGGATTCGACGCGATTGTTGGAGACGAGGAGAACCTGTCGAAGAACAATGAGGCTCATCGGGGAAGTCTTTCTTATCTGCGGAAAAAGGGGATGCAAAATCGAACGGTGATTGCGCGTTTTTTGTAAAATGCTGATTCTCTATAGATTTTGAAGTATAAGATTCGTGTCAAATATAAAGACCGTTAATTAAAATAAAAGATAGTTTTATGATAGATATTATATCTACCAGAATAGAACAGAATAAAAACGTGTCTTACTCCATATAAACTGCATTCTTTATACCTCTCACCGTTAAATCCGAAAATCCAAAGTTATTTTCGAAAACGCAGCAGCCACAATATTACCAGCAGCACTCAGACACTCGGCATTCTCGGCGTATTACACCACCTCGAGCACTTCCAGGGGCCATTTACAACGGACTAACGTCCTCTCCTCAGGCCAATAAAGAACGCGATATTCTCTAGCTTTTTCTGACTCCCCTCTCCTCTTCCTGGAAATTCGTATATAAACAACAACGGCTTAAAGTCAGCGGCACATCGCACTAGTTGCATTACTCCCAAGAAGGGTAGGGGGGGACCCCTGAAGAGCCACATTACTTGCAGCCGCCCGCGACGTCTGTCGAGGACAACGAATGTCGCCGACGTCTGCCGCGGATGTGAATAGCTGCCCCCCTTCCTCCCAACCTCGAGTTATGTCGCGTATACCTGGATGCGCCCGTGCGCGCTCTGAATCTTTCGGTGCGCGAGTCTCTGCAAAAGTGTATATATACGCGCGGTTCGTTGGATTTATGATTGTTCCGCGCGAGTTGAGATTTATATCAGCGGTGTATGCGTGTATGTGTTTTTGTAAAACTGACGCTCATGTGAGTGTATCAGTTATGTTCCCGTGTGTTTATTTTACGCTTTCTACGTGGTTGTAATACAGCTGTGGCCGGGTCAACATCCGGAAAACGGTATATAATGGGAAGGGTATATATATATACGCGAAGAGAGGGAGGACGTCAAGTGGGTTTCCGCATAAGCTAATACAGAGCTGCTGTCGCGAAAACGAAGCCGTAGACACACACACACATACACGTACGCGTATATATACGCAGGTTCTATAAAGCTCGAGGCGTATATACGGGCGTCCTTTCTTCGTCCCTTTTTTATTTTTCACTAGAGTGCCGGGCTCCGAATAAATGATGGCGATTCGCTGGCGAAACGAAGAAGATACCGTTCTTCAGGCCCGAGTCAATATTTAGAAGTCATTTCCCGCGCGAAGATTTCGAAGATAGCCGGGGGATCGGCTTGGTGAAGTTTAGGGTTATATTCGATGGCGCTAGTTTTGCTGAGTATAGAGGTTTTTTATATATAGAATGAAACGGTTAAGTTTTTGTTTGGGTAAACGAGGCTTTGCGGGAGTGAGATCTCGAAGACACGTGAAAATTACACGAGGAGCAAGTGCAGAGAAGAGAGAGAGAGCTAAACAAAAGAGAGAAAAAATAAAACAGTCGGGGATCTGAATAATAAAACTTCACCTTTTTCCAGCCCTCTCGAATTATTAATTCGCAGGAACAATGAGACAGCGCGGGGGGAGCAACGTCTATAAAAAAAAGAAAAGAAAACGTTGGGAAATCTCGGAAAATCGCGCGCGCGCGCGGCCCTTTCTTTTCTCTCGCTGCGCGAAAGTACCTCAAGGTGGCGGGGGAGTTTCCATTAAACTCCAGGTAACAATGAATGAATAAAGTTTTTACAATCCGTGTTTACAATATGACTTGGCCCCCGTAGTTCTGATTACTGAAAGAGTTATTTAAAATACAATTAGCCTCGGGATTTGAAAAAGCTCCGCAAGTGCTAATCAAACTTTAACAATATTGTAATTGAACGATCAAATAAAATGCGAAAATACAAAGGAAAAAGAGTTAATATATATACAATGTCGGATATTTTTCTCCGAGCATTATATTCGCGCCATCGAGGAAAAAAAGTTTCCCGGAAAAGCATCGGTGACTACACACAGCATCGTCAAAGGGAAAAATCGCTCTTCCCTCGGCAGTCGTTAGCTTCAAAGACCGTCAAACGCACACTTCACAGTCGCTCGTTATAAATGTATCATCACTCGACAAACTTGAAAAAAAAAATCCTATCACACATATTCAGAACTCCCAGCACACTCCTATTAGTTAGGAAGAAGCGCGTGTCTCGCGAGAGAACCCCGAAGATAAGAAACGCAAAGTAAAAAAGCACGGAAGAAGAAGTATAGAAGAGGAGTATAGGGAAAATGACGCGGGGTTTAATCGCGCCTGTATGACGAGATCGCGCCTCAAGGATGCTCCCCCCTTTGTATGTCTCAGACGCGCGCGCGGCGGAGAAAAATAAGACAGATAAGAGGACAGCTGTCGCACGTATATATATGTTATGCGAGAGAATGCGTCTGGATTGAGTAATTAGACAGGGGAAGATATATGTGATGCGCGGATGTCGAGGGATGCGCTTCGTTGCGGAGATGAATGTAAATAAGCGGTGGGTGTGGCCTGGTATCTTGTAACGAGAAATTTTACGTATTAGTAGTAGAGCGAACGGAGAAAATGGGAATTCTTTTAATAGAATAATTGAAGAGAAAGATATAGTCGTTCCGAGTTGGATTGGGATTTGTGGAGAAGTTTTTTCATTAAGGGTATACTTTCTACTTCGGTTCGAGCGTATTGTAAATTTTATCAATTTTCATAAACCGGGGAAACCGTAAATGGAAAATAAAAAGAACGTATTCTGTACAAAATATAAACCATAAGTACTGATACATAAAAGCTGTACATGTCAGTAGGAACCACTAAAACACAATGTCGAAATAAATCCCGAAAAAGTTAAATCTCTGACCCTATACTTTCGAAGCATTTCTTCTCTCTCGTTCTCGTGCTTTAAGCCACTTCGAATTTTTGATATATAAAATACTCGGAAGAAAAGATAATCGAATCCGCGTACGCGTGTGGACACACCCACCTCGAGCATTTAACTCATCGAGCTTCAAATCCTGGACAAAGAGGCTCGGACCTCGAGGATATAGAGATAAAAGAGAACGCGCAGCTAAGAGGGCTTTGTTCTCCCGCGTGCAGCGCGAGACGCAGGAATGCCGAACCCCGGCTTTTCATCTGGCCTGTTCCATCTGCACTTCTCCCTCTCTTACCGCCTTTAAGATCACGATAAAGGAATTTTACGGGATCCTCTCGTCCTTTCGAGAATTCTTTTGAACGAATTTTTAGGTTTCTAGGTGGGGCACGCGAGGGTTAAAATACGAGAACAGAGGGCGGCTTAGGTGGTGGGGAATTTCCGAGGATGGAGATAAAAATTTGGGTATTTTTGGGGGTCGCTCGAGTGGTCGGAATTGAGATGCGGGGCTGGCGTAGTTTTGGGCAGAGTTATGGGGTTTTAATCGGTCGGTGAATCCTATATATTATCGAGGTGGTAGTACGTGTATCCGTGATTAACTGGCTCGTTGATTTTGATAACACTATTAAATCTAAATTAATACGTGATAGAAAACTGTATTACATAGTGCTTACAGTTATTATAAGGCGAACAAATTGTTTTTTTCTTTTTTTTTTATGTATGTATCCAGAAAATAGAATGAGCTACCGAGAAAATCTATCGCCTTATATCATCCCACGCGCGTGCGCGAAGAAGCAAAATTGATTAATGGCACGAGAGGCGGAAATACACGTGTATAGCAGTGGTGGCGGTCTTGCCGTACACGACTTGTTCTACTTAAGTTTTGTTAAATTCGCGTTTTTCCACGCTCCCGGCAAACGATGTAAATCAAGCAGAGCTCGACGTAAAAAATCATATATCACGTGCGGATATTTTTATTTTTCCCTACTTTGACGTTTTCATTCCGTGGTATATATACACACGTGCGCCAGCTTCGTGCAAAGAAACTTGACGTGCTCCTTTTGTTACTCTGTATATTTAGCGTGAAAGATTTCAGATAAAGCAGTTAGCTTTGTAGAATGAAATTGATGACTTTTGCTATTCCAAAATAGGGGTTTTCCGTTAATTAATGGAAAAGAGTTTATTGCCTTTCAGTTGGGTAAAATTAGATGATGAGCTTGATTGAGTATCATTGAAAAAGCCAAAGTGAAGAAACGTAAATAACCGTATGAAATAAATGCGATTCTTCACAGTGACTCTCAGAATTTTTGCTTCACATACTATTCATTCGAATGTTAATGTAGGTCAACGTACTTTGATAAATTCTACAACTGAAATGTAAATGTCATTCGTGACAATGTAATTAATGATTCGCGATGGAAAATCAGATGGCATAAGATACTAGAATGAAGATTTATTATTAATACACTTGAACGGTGACTACTTTAAAGAAACATTTATGAAATTAACAAATTAAAGATAAAATTGTTATCTATAAATTACTCGAGAGCGATGGTTAGAGATGATTGACTTTTAATCAACGCGTTCATTAAACCAAACATTAAATAATATAACACTGTATGGCTAAGCTTCTGACTTGAACAACTTTATCAGCGATCAAAATGTCAACATTAACTTGATGAATATAAATGACGCTGATCCTAGGATAAAAATAAAAGTCCAATGACAATAAATTACAAGCCGATAACAATCTAAACCTTTAAATGAAAGCTTTAACCGGAAAGTCATTATTTATATTGACCTTTTTATCCAACTATAACACAATACTTATAAAACTGTGAATTTTTTCATTAATACGTATAATTTATTACGCCAATATATACCCAACACTTTCAAACCGACCACGGAATTTTATTTCACCATGCGATCAAGATTATCAAAGCACCCCTTCTCAGTAACAAAAGAAAACGCCAGGAAGAGGGAAAATTTCCGTCGTGTGCGCACACGATACGTCTCGTCTGCGGCATGCTCGGATATATACATATACGCGCACGATTTTCCGCCGCTTTCCCTCTCGGCCTTTGAAAGGGAGACGCGGCATGAGAGCGAAGGTGAAGACGCAGACGCGCGTATGAATTTTGTAGCGCTGGCGGCGTGGAAGTGTGTGAAAGAAAAGTGTAAGGAGGGAAAGCATGGGGTTGAAGGATTCCTGTGTTTATGAGAAAAATCGTGGAATATTACATAAGGCGTATATAGAAGCTTTCAATGCGGAGAAAATAGGATAGATTTTAATTTATAATTTTTGGTTTCATATTAAGCATAAAGTTTTTTCATTGTTTACCAGAATTATTATGAACTCTACGGTTTATTAATAATATTAAATTTCCCCCGAAATTTAATTATACAACTTTTTTATGGTAATTAAAACTTGGTAAATAGCTGTTGAATGCAATATTTACGAGAACTAATTAGCTCGGTCTATACACCTACGTAAATATTTTTACGAGGAAAAAAAAATACATCCAAAGAATTTCAAAAATATTTGCATTCCCTTCCAAAAATTCTCGTTGCCCTCTTCCTCACCCATTATTCATCACATTACGAACCACCACGGCAACTTTGCTCATCAAAATTTCGCCAACTCCAGCTCGGCTGCAAAAACAATTTCCACAATTGCACCATAAACCACAATACTTTACGCGCCCGCGAGCTAGCGCTCGCGCATAACATCACCTCATTGCCCTGACCATCAAACTTTTAACTCCTTCGCCCTACTATCCCACAAACCCAAAACACTGAAAACCTCTCCTCTATCCCACTCCCTCCCCCCGAAATTTCACGGGAAATTAAGCGAAGCAAAGTGCCTACACGCTCGCCCAAGTCTCTCTCTCTCTCTCTCGTTCGCATGACGAACTGAGAGAGGCGAGCAATTCGGTAGCGGCGCCGACGACGACGAGTGCTTTATTCAGTGGAAAAATCGCCGGTCCGAGAGGAAGGAGGCGTCGTCGTGTATGCGACCAGCTCGCATGCGCTATATATATGGTTAGATACTAGAGATAGCAGGTTATATAGTGTAACATGGGACACATATATATAAACAGACAGGACCTAAATTCGGGGATATATACTGTATGTTTGTTGGTGGGGTAAGGGGGTGACATGAATGTGTGTTGATCATAGACGGTTTAGGATGAATTGGCGCGTTAATTGTGTGCTTGACCATAATTTTGAAAGAAAAGTTGAGCACATTTCAATCTCGGTCTGTTTAAAAACAAATTGGTCCAATCCAGATTTGATTAGCGGCGCCGAATTCTTTAACCGCGCTACAAAAACACACCTCGTTAGATCGATCGTATGCTAATTGCGTTAATCAACATTTCTTTTACATATGCAGATGTCGACAGCTGTACCTTGTGATTACCTTCCTCGTAAAAAAAAACGAATAATTTTAGCCTATGAAGTAGGCCAAGCAAACGCTAGTCTCGAGAATTAGCATTATCCTAATTTTTATTTGAGTATATACATAAAAAATTTTAATTTTATTAATGAAAACATGTTTAGATATTAGAATTATTCATATACCTACACTCTCTAAAGTTGAATTCGTGAATTTTTCACTAATTCAAATTCAGAGAGTACGTGAATTCCGCGAATCCAAACTCGTTAGTTAGATACTACGAAGACACGCGCTCTAACAAAAAGACAACACCGACCTATCTACATACACCACACAATTCCCAGAACCCCGCATAATTAAAAACCTTTCGTTTCACGTTCCCCAACAATCCACCCACATACACAAGCACACATTCCTACCTCATAACTGCAAACCTCGAACGTTAATTACGCGCCCTTCAGCCGTTCCCGCCCATCTCCACATCCTACAGAGACACGCATCTCATCGCACAAAGGCAACTCCAGTCACCAAACCTTCGCATTTGAAATTCATATCTTTTCGTATACACAGACGCCTGTCCTCGACACACGTACACACAGCTGTTGACATCCGCTCGCGTATACCATTACGTTAAAGCTCGAAACTCGGAACTCGGGCCCGGACACGCGGTGCACACTTACGCAGTGAGCCGTGCGGCTGTAGTAGCAGCAGCGACGACGACGATGACGACTGAATATGCATATATGTGCGTATAAGCCCCTCAAAGGCCACGGCGAGCGCGACTAGTCATATCAAGTATCGGAGGGAGATGCAGCGCGAGGTCCCCGGGGAAGATAACTCATTAAGCCCGGGCAAATATATACACGCGGCCGCGGTTTAATTAGTTTGTCTTGATAATCGAAATTATCGGGGGAAGGGGGATGAATGTTTTAGTTGGCGATGTCTTGGGTTGGAAAGTATGAATGTTGATGTTGTGATATGAGGATTTGTTCAGAAGAGTTATTATTATATAGGTTGTGGTGAAACAATATAGCAATTAATAAATAACAATAGCTGTTTATTTATCGCAACGATGAATAATAATTTTTAACATTATCAAAACGATTATACGACATTATATCTTATTAACGAAAAAAAAAAGAATTATTCTACCACACGAGTTAACAAGTTATTTTCACCCAGAATTAGCGTTATACACATTCTTACGGCTGTATTGCCCATATTTATATAAAACAGTTATATTATCCGTTTACACATTCATACAACACAACGTATATATACATACAGAGCATCACATCACACTGAACTGACCCAGACCCGACCCATAGACACCCACATACACACACTCCCAGCCGCACTCACGGAGAAACAACAGCTAGATACACACATACACACACATTTACGCCCGTACAAACACATATCCAAGGTACATTTACTTTGGAGGCATGGCGCACGAGTAGTCAGTCTCCCTCTCTCTCTCCATCTCTCTCTCTACCTCTCTGAGTATGTGCACGTCCATCCGTCGGTGAGCATGCCGCATGAATATTTCGTGCATGATCCACCCGCAGAGAACACGTTTATATTATATATATAGATAGATAGATATCTCTAGACTACGACCTCGTCCCTTTATCTCACTCTCTTACTCTCTCTCTCCTTCTGTCTATGTCTTTCTCTCTGGTGTACAACAACAACAAGCCCATATAAGAGGGGACCGGACGAACTAACGCGGCGCGGGGGAGGAAGAAGAGGAGGCACGAGAGTGAACAACCAACCGACCTCCTCGTCCTCCTCCTACCGCGCGAATATAACGGGATCAGAAAATAGCGAATGCGACTACACAGCGCGACTTTTATCCGCGACCAGCTCTCTCTCTCTCTCTTTCTTTCTCTCTTACCATATACAGGTCTCTCCTGATCCCCGAGAGCTGGACGGAGCTAACCCCCGCACATTATACGCGAGTTTTGCGCATTTCCTTTATGTTTCCTACCTCCCTCTCTCTTACACAGACTTTCTCTCTCTAACCCTCGTCCTCTGTATGTGTGCACAGACGTGACACACACGCTCGCACATGTACACAGAACCGAGCCGCCTTGCTATACCCTACCCTACCACCACCCCCGCGCGTGTATTTGTATTTATACGCCCTTGTGTTTACGATACACCCTTCTCTCTCTTTCTTTCTTTTTTCCTTCCCTCGTCCCCGATTTTCTTTCTGGGGAAAACACAGAAACAGCCCTACTATTCCCTCTCACCCTCCCTCTGTTCCCCTCAGCTACGGCGACCCTGAGCCATTTTGAGAGGGAAAAAAATATTATGCGCGCGGGATACGCCCTGTTTCAACGCGCGCGCGCGGAGGGAAGGGGCGAGAGTGACGACGTAACGAGCAGAGCTTACTATGGTCTTTTTTGGGGGATGCTATGGGAGGAGAGAAAGGTCTGTCTCGTTGAGGATGAAATTTTTAAACAATTTTGTGAGTCCTGGAATCTTATAGTGGTATTTACTTTTTTAAGGAGTGATCTGCTATATATATATCGATGTCATTATTGCCAATCGATGCGAGTTAAAGTTCGTTGTAAAAAGATGCATTGTACAGGATATTTTGGAACGAGATTAAACCAATCGCAGTAAAAACTTAATCAAATAACTTTTTCAAGCAATTACTGCGATTACTCTCAAATATATCCCTCTTACGGAAAAAAAAATCCTCTTCACTGCATTTCTTTACAAGGCAATATCGCTGTCATGCAAAAAAGTGACATCGTTATACAAAAAGTCAGCTCTCACACGCGGCACTCCTTATGACCATCGTTTAACCAGGCATATGAATCAACAGACCTGTCTCTCTCCCTCTCTCACCGCAGATATAACTCTCCGAAACTCGAATCAATTATCACTACCGCGCGGGTTAAAGTAAATAACATACACATGGACAGGCGCATACATCCCGCCATAAATCTCCTTGTATTTGCTTTAAATTTACAAATATTCCGCGGAATGACGTCTATATTTCTCGGGGCTAAGTAAATATTGGAAATCCATAAAGCCAACTCACTCGCTCTCTCGCTCTCTGCACCAGTTCAAATATTTCACTTACTTACTTCCCTCTGCACGCGCGCGCGCGCGCAGTGCTGCGATCAAAGGCGCACGCGCTCGCGGTTTCGCCCCGAAATCCAAAGGAAAACTCCGGCGCGGGCGGAACCAACTATATACTACCCACCGTTCCACCCCCCCTCTCGCCTGTATAGGTGTATACGACTCTCTTTCTCTTTCTTTTTCTGTCTGCGTACTCGCTAAATACGTTAGCCGAGGCTTTGGTTTTTATATATACCGCTCTCTTTTCATCTTTCTTTCCGTTGTTATATACTATACTACTGCCACTATACTGCTCCTTTTTTCTCTCTCTCGTGTGTATACGTTCTTTTTATTTTTTATACTCTACCTTATATACTACTACCGCCTATCATGTATCCGACTACTGTTATATTACTATATATACTGATACTTAATTTATTGTGTTATCCTTTTATTTTTCTTCGCTCCTCCGTGTTATACGTGCAGCAGCGTTATATACTTGTTTTTTTATACATTTATATACTTTCTTTTCCTTAATATTGTATACATAGTCGGCGCTGCTTCTGTGCTAACGTTATAACGAAAGCGCGCGCGCTATATACTGCAGCAGAGAGCAATACCACACTCACGGGGCAACACTCGATCCGAGACGATTGATTCGTAAAGTTCGTTGGCTCGCCCTCTCGCCGCTGGAGATTGATGGGGTCGTTTTTTATATACGTATCCACCTTCCCCTACCTCTTTTTCTCCCTCAAAGTTATACCACGAGTGTGGCAGTTTGCGTGAAAGTTTGATTCGCGGGCGATTTAAAAATTGCGCGAGGGGATGTGTGTAGTAAAAGTAGTCTCGTGTCGTCGTGCCGAATTTGGAAATCTAGGTGAGATATGTGACGGCGGTGCTGCTCGCGATTTAATACGTCGGAAATGTGGGATGAATTAGTAATGTAATGAATATAAGTTTTTAATTTTGTCTATCCTTATATCTATACGAGTAAAAAATCGATTCGAAAGATCCGAATTTGAATTGCTTATTTTTCATTTCAAATGACAGCCATCGGAGTGGATTGAAAAACATAAAGCCGTCGAAAATCTGGGAAAACGATAAAACTCGAGGAAAAATACACGAAGACAATCTGACCTGAAATTTCGAAAATCCCGCAAAGGGAACAATAAAAAAAGCTACAGGCGCACGCGCGCGCAACCCGAATTTACGACTCGCCAACTCGACGGAAAAAGGCAGTGCGCGCGCGGGAGGAAAAAAAAACGAGGTCGCGGGACGGATTTTTAAAAAATTCAAGTTTGCGCGTTCCCGGTACTACGAGCGCTCGCAAATCGCGCGAAGGAGAGTGCACGACGTCGGGGCAATCGAAGCAGAGAGAAAGAGGACGACGATAAGCTTAAAACGCCTTAAGCGGGCACGTAGAGCTCGTAATGTTATGCTCCTTAGTTCGCTTGCTCTCTTTCTCTCGTTTCCTCCTTTTGGCAGATACCATTTTTCCCCCTTTAGTCCTTCATTATTTTTTTTTACATTCCTTACGTTATATAATTGCAAGCATCCGCTTATGTTTATTATGAAAAATTTTTTAAAGAAATAATGCTAGTGTAATTTTGTTTCATGAATCTTTTAGCGTTTTTATTATTCTACCTAGTTTCAGCAACTTTGTTAATACACTTTTAGTGAAAAAAGACAAACTAAACCTTAGGGTTTATATTATAGAATTTTATTCATAAAGTTTACCTGGGATTAAAACTAATCCGATATAAAAAAAACGTAGATACAATATAAAATATAGTGACACTTACATTTACTATAGGAACTTAACCTAATTGTTCAATTGTACTTTTTCTGCTTTTACAAATCCAAAGTGTACCCAATCCTCTGGAAAAATACTTAAAAATTTAAACATAACCTTTCCACTCTACAGACAAAGTTAATCGCGAAATTCCGCTGAAAAAAAATTCCCTAATTTACAATTCCCACACCTAAACCCCCCCGTCCACCTCATTACTTCTCTCGTAATCGCCGGTCCACATTTTCCCCTCTTCTTTCTAATTCCTCGCAAATTTCGAGCTCCACTTTCCTCTGCTTCCTCTCTCTCCCAGCGCCGACACCGCAACCCGCGCGAAAGAACGAGTTTCGCCGCGGCGGAAAATTATCGTAAGTGCCGATAAAAGGACTCGTAAGAATTAGTATCGAACGGGAGAGAGCCGCCTCGAGCTACCGTATATACTCGGATTTAACCCCCAGTCCAATGGCGCATGTGCTGCTATACTCGCTCGCTTTCCGTATTATAACGAATCGCTCGAGGAGGTGGAGAAGAAGAAGGTGGAAGGGACGTAAAATCGGCTTTGCTTGAGCGGCGCAAGGGCGAGTCTTATTTCATTTTTAACCCCACTTCTTTTTTTTTTTTTTAATGAAATTTTGAAGATCTCGGATTCGTTAGAGACGCGCGGCGGATTAAAAATACCTGGATGTTGGGTCTAGATTGGATTTTCCTTTCGTTCGGTATAATATACTTAAGAGGGATTTTTTTTTATAACTGTGAAAAGTCCTGACAGAAGATATTTTTAAATTTTCTGGTTATATTCTACAACATTTATCAAATGATTTATCAAATGAATGAATATAAATAATCTTAAAAATTATTTTCATTTCAGAAAAGCAAATTGACAATTGCCACGAATCAGTCGTATCATCGAGTGCCTTTATTAATTTTTACCTTATATCTTTAACTTTCTTTATTGTTTTTGTTCGCAAGCAGTATATATTATACTTTTTAAAAAGTCTTCGTTATTTTGTTTCTTCTATTATAATATATGTTTGTCGCTCGGTTGTGCCATTACTGCTGTCCACTTTGACCAGCGGACACTTTGTTTCTTTCTTCTGTACTAACTGTCTCAAAAAAACTCTCCTTGCGAAGAGAGCCTTGAATTTGCAGACCAAATTGAAAAGCAAAGAGATACCCAAAGTGACACCCAAGGAATTCCTACAACAATTCCCAATTGAATATATATATTTTATGTAACCATATATATCCCCGACGTTGCGCGCTGTACACTAAATGCTTAGAACTACATTTTGAAGAACAATCATACTTGACCTGTATTTCTCTTGTCTGACTAAAGTTAACTGTTACCACTTGGCATTTACTATACACCATGTAACGTTGGTTCTGTATAAAGTAGCTGTGCAGTGTGGACGAGAAAATGAATATGAAAGAAATCGAACGAATGCAAATAACAAGAGCGAATGGGAGGGAGAAAGTGACGTAAATTTGTAGAAAAATGACGAATTTTTCGAAGTGTATCTTAGACTATTCTTTTTAATTTCTTTTTGTCTTACTTTATTAATCTATTTTGGAAATTAACAAGAATCACATCGAATAAACATATTCATTACGTCTATGCCTACATAATAAAAAAATATGAACATCCAAGTACATAGATACTATTAGTTAAAATAACTTCTTGTAAATTTCCAAAGCTCAACGTATCTCTCTCTCTTTCTGCACCTCGAAAAATCGTCATCGCCTCTAACCCGCGCAAGCCCACCGCAATTCACTAATATACCACCTTCTCTGTTATGCGATCGTCACCACACTGTGCGTGCCCACTTCCCTGCCTTCGGCCAACGTGCGACACGCTAATAGGACTTCACGCTGGATTTTTACTTCCGGCAATTCTGGACGGACCCGCGGCTGGCTTTCGAAAAGCGGCCGGGCGTCGAGATACTGAGCGTCGGCTCGGAATTCATCAAGAACATCTGGGTGCCGGACACGTTCTTCGTCAACGAGAAGCAGTCGTACTTCCACGTAGCCACCACCAGCAACGAGTTCATTCGCATACACCATACCGGTAGCATCACTCGCAGCATACGGTGAGTACCGAGCGACCTCTCACGTCCAATTTACCGCTCACGAATATATACTCTCTATCTCATTTTCGGGAAATTCGGCGGAGACGTGATGAGGGTGGGGCAAATTGCGTTGATTTTGCCGTCCGAAATGAATGTTTGCGCACGCCGGGGTTTTACTCCTTTCGGGATTCGAAATTCTTCGGCTGATTGAAACTTGAATTTCGAGTTAATGAATGATTGGTTTAAACTTAATTATTAGCTCACAGTATAATCGAATCATTAAAAGTACCTGCAAATTTTATTGATTATTGAATATTATAACTTAAATCTTCAACGGATAAATTCATCCATCAAAATTTTCAATCACAAAGCTTTCGTCTCTTCTGTCACGAGTTATTTACTACTCTACCATCCCTCCAAAAAGAAAAAAACCCGAAAAAATGGACCAACCACGGCTTTTCAAAAAGCAGCGACAGTGGCAATCCGAGCGCGCAACATGCCCATAAACAACAACAACAACGCAGCCGAGGCTGGAAAACCTCGTCAGCCGCATCAGCACACGCTAAAGAACCCGCACTTCCGCAGTATACATGTGCGCTGCGATCAAGCCCCCCTCGAATACATGCATAAACTCGTCGTGACTCGCATCAGCGGCTTTTCACGTGTATATGTCCCAGGCCATTTTTCGCCGATCGACGAAAGCGTCCGTCCGTACGTCCGTCCGTTCGTTACGCGCTCGTCGTCGTTTACCTAATGCTCTCTATTTTTCTCGAAAACGGCAGCGGCTCTCTCTGCCAGATAACCCGAGCAATCCATCTCTCTAACTGCTATCGAACGGCTGTCACGTGAAACTGCAGCAAATTGCGGGAAGGTAGCAGAGAGCAGCGCTAAAGTGTATGTGTGTGTGTGGATGAGAGAGGGAAGGGGATGAGAAATCGAAAGAGCGGACGAGTAAAATGGCCAGGAAGATGGGATGCGTACTGAGAAAGCACGGAATTAGAGGTATAAGAGTGCGAGGAAAATAGTGCTTTTTGAAGTGGAAAAATTCTGGTACCTATAGTTAATATTTGTGAGATTTATGCTTCGAATTAGATATGTGACTAACGAATGATATAACTGTCATACTTGGCATTCAATATTAAAATATTAGCGTTTCACGCAGCTGGAGTAAATAATGTGTTGTCATAATACTTAAAATCTAACTTGAAATCTGATGCAAACGATATTAGTATCGTTAATAATGATGAGGTGGTCAGACGAGACTCATAAAATGAAGATTATTTGCTATACTAATAAGCAGTAAAAACGAACAACGTAATTATAGATTTACCGCACACGTGTAACCGTATCTCTTTTTCGCGTGCAATACATGTTACAACCATAAATATCAAATAGATTACTAGAGAATATTCCGTAATATCCTCGAAGAATATATGACACATTAACGCGGCCCATTTTCTCCCTGAGCGAAAGAAACAAATATAACGCGGATGACCGAGGGCGCGCATGAAATAGCCGTCAGCTGCACGTGATACGAGAAATAAAGATAATCGATTAAAGAAATTCATTTATCTGGGTCTCGAAAAATATCCCTTCATCGATCATGACACTTATCATCGCGTCGAGGCTTTGCTGCTTTTTATCTGTCCAGTTTCTCCCTCTCTCCCCCTCGTTCACTCTCTTCTGCCGCGCAATAATCGCATGTAGGACATCGGCACGAGCGCGATGGTGTGAGTGTCTGTGTGTGTGGCGAATATATATGTATCACGGAACGTCAGGCCGCTGCGTATAGAGCGCGGCCAAGTGATAGCGTCAATTCGAGAAATGTTGATGAAAAATTGATAAGATATCGGTTTGTCCATCATCGTGTATAAATGTCAGTCGCGAGTGCGGCGCCCGCGCAGTAGACGGGAGGAGACCATTTTTATCTTTAATAAAAATCATACATTGAAATTGATTGAATGCCGAGCGCCAGGGACAGCCGGCCCCTCAGTTACGTAAGCGATTTTTAGCGAGTTTCGGTGGAAAAAAGAGTAAAGCTCGGTCGAGTAAGCGGTTGAAAACTGTGGGAATAACGAGACATTGATGGTGAATAAAAATATAATATAATAATTTAAAATATATTCTTCATTGATAATATTTTCAAACAATTGGAAACATATTAGTCGTTCAGATTGAAAATAATGTATTAGTTATACGCGGCCATCATCATGAGTAATAAATTGAATATTTTAATTTAATATTTTAAGCTGTTTTATATTTTTTTATCATGTGTCATAATTTTGTTCAGTATTTAATTTAAAATATTTGTATAACGTCCATCGTTATAAATTAAACCGAAACAAGGAAAGATAAAACAATGTTCCAACCCCGATATTTTACTAATAATCTAAAAAATATACGATTGTTTAAATGATTGATATAAGACATTAAATTAAAAAGTCTATATACTTTCCAGTATAATTCGTTAGAATTTTCCAGTTTCATCAGAAATCCATCTCCATATTGTATTCTTGGAAGCTCTTTTTAATCAACACGAATACGAGAAACTTGCTTCTTTGACATTAAAAGGAATAAAAATCATTTGATCTGTGATTAAATAAAGATGCTTTTACATTCATTCGCACCTAGATGAAAAAATTTGATTGAATTTAATTAATGAATACGGAGAATGTATCACCTTTTAGATCTTCCTGTTCTTTATAATTCATATAAAGGTATATGCGTAGCTTTTCATCACATCCTACAGTACCTTTTATTGATATACGAGTAGATATATACATTTTACTCTTATTATTACAGTTCTTCGAAATAGTATATTACCTCTGATACATATTTAAACCATAGATATAAAAAATGAAAACACGGTAACAACATTTCAAAATTAAATCACCTAAAATTTCAGTAACCCCACCCAGCAAAAATTATCAATCTACTGTTAAAAAGATACCAACCAATATTTCACAGCCAGTATAATTGTCCGCGCCATACCGGCAATAATCGCAATTCCAGCTTGACTTTGGCGCAGGTTGTGCTCCAAGGAGGCGGACAGCGCAGGCATTTCGGAAGTTCCGGCCCCGTGCGCCCGTGCATTCCGCTCCCTCGCTTCCTTCTCTCTCTCCCTCTCGAGTATTCCCGTATTAACGCTCAAGCTATATTCAGAAGCCATGCATACGTAAGTCCCCGGTGCGCTTTCCGCGAGAAGCGAGCTGTACGCGATAGGTTTCTATGCATGCGCGCATTAAGCGAGAGAATAGGCGGCTCGTAGGCATGTATACGCGTATACTCCCTCGGAGCTGTTCTTTTCCGACTTGAGAGAGAACTCGCTAAGATTAATCTGGAATTGTTATTTAAGGTGTTATGACTGTAAATTGATATTTCTGTTGGTTAAGTTTGTACGTGTGCTTTTTTGGAGAATGCCCATGAGTGCCCCGGGTAAATACTAATAAGGAATAGATAAGGAATGATACGAAAATAATAAGAGCATACAGATACAATGCAAATTTAAGAATCTGAGAACGAATTTTTCTGTGTTTAAATGGGGAAATATTTAAAAAGTTACTTTTTATAATTTTCACTACTGAATGTCGAATGAAATCTCGATTGTTCTACTTATTTGAGTAAACTTCACCCTTATTTATTTCAACTTTCCTTTCATTTCTACGGATTAAATTTTTTAATAAATTTCATATTTTTACAAACTCTACACAGTAACATTGGTTATATGTATAGGTCCACTCGCGTCCCTCTATTTACTACATATCCCTAGGCATCTGCCTCACTTACATGGCCTTTATAAATAGTTAACTATTTTTTATTTGAATTTTTCTAAACATTCTATAGGACTCAAACTGGTTATAAATCTTATAAAAATTGATACATGAACTAAAATTTAAAAAAGTAAAAATAATCTCTTTATTTCTATCTTCTCATCTTTTTTCTCTTCGGAGCGTATATTAGCCAGCCAATTTCCTTAGACCAATCAAAAAAGCGCAACACGTACCGGCGAGAGAACCTAATACTCTGGGAAATATCGCGTTTCCAAAGTTCAAGCGCCCTCAGCCGACCTCGAAAACCGCAATTTCCCCCGCGAAACCGCACCGTGTCGTACCGCGCGCACATATCACCACCACCGACAGCACCACCAAAAAGAAAGGAAAAAAAATTTCCGAGGCCTCTATATCACTATTACCTCCCAAAAAATTTCCCTTCGCTCCTCCTTTTGCGGTTTACGCGCGTCTCGAGCTTTGTGTGCTCACACGTGCGCTCATATCCCGGAGTGTATGTACCAAGAGAGAGAGCTCGGGTCTCGTATATTTCGGACGCGGGCCCGTATATTAACGTTTATGTGACAGTGACGATGCGAGAACGACGTCGACGGCGACGATGCCACGCCGGTCCGAAAAGTACGTCATATGCGAGCGCACGCGAACATTCGTTAATATTGGATGGGAGTAGCAGCGTGGTCGTGATTTTTGCGTTCTCCCGCTTATTTATGGATCGGTAGTTTTATCGGGGGATTGCGGTTTTTATGGTAGTTTTCTCGAGGCGTGATAGGTCGGGGTAGTTACGGTGAAAAATGTGGTTTTGGTATTAAAATATGTGGGATGAAGTATTCATGTGCCAGGTATATTTTAAACTCAGTTGATAGCCAATATGACGGATGGGCTACTAAAAGCTATGAAAATATTTTTAAAATATTTTTTATAAATATCTTTTCGCATTGCAAAGAGTAGTGACAGATTTTCATGAAGAAATAAAATGGAGGATTAATGTCTGATCGTAATGGGACTTATTCTACGTATAGGCCGTCTTGAAACTACAGAAAATGGGTCAAGACGATGTCAGATACTTTTTATATTATAAATAAATATTTTGAAAAATAAATTAAACTATACACTAAATATTACAGTTTATATTCGGTTATGAAAACTTCAGGCCATTGACTAAATTAATTATCAAGAAAACTGAGTTTACAAAAAGCTATCTTACTTTATAAATGGGTAAATGATCTATCGCTTTATAAAATAATATTAAATCAAATTATAAAACTATCATATTTCTTAAAAGTATTTTGTCATCGCTTTTGATTTATATCTAAAAATAAATACTTCGGACTAATAAATTTTTTGCTCAAATGCTTTATCTGCTCTAAAAGAAAATAAATTACAATGCGCTAAGATAACGAACATTTACCTAAAGACGCGTGAATTCGTAGCCCTTTATCGACATGTTTCGCTCGTCAAAGGACGTGCGTAGCATATTCAAAAGCTGCCGGAAGCGCATTGTCCGGCTAGTATAATTGGTCTAAATGTGCGCGCGTCGAGGTGGTGGACGGAAGCGCCATTAGATCGACCGCTGCTGCCATTTCGCCTTCGGTACTCTTGAAGCGTTATGGGCCGTTTTGAGAAGCGAGGCGCGAAATCCGCTTGTGAATTGTGGTCGGACGGCGTTATTATGCCGAGGGGAATTGATATTTTTGAGCTGACGAATGGGTTGATAAGTTGAATGACGTTGCAGAATTTGACAAGCGTTTCCTATCGTTTTGTTATATTTTACATTTATCCTTAATAACAAGAATTCATTTTACGTTTATTGAGAATGAGACAAAAATTTATTTGAGTAAATTATATATTTTATTAACGTAAAAGGTATATAATTTAATCAGCATTTTACATTCTGTTTCAATGTTCTATTTGAATTTCTTAATCCATGGATATCTCCGACGTTTCTTCGCTATACCTATAATTGACTTGATATAACTCGCGGCAATCGCATTACAGATCTAGGTTAACGTTATTATAAAATATGTGCTAATTTCCTGACTTTACCGCAGCTATAAAAGTCACGACAATCGTGGAGAAAGACGTCGTATTAATAACCATCAATCATTCACTTATTTTTTATTTCCAGTGAAATCTCTTGTACTACGCCATTTAAATGCCACTTCGTCTTCATTTACTTCGACTAATGCTCCGGCCAAATCCAAAGCTCAAGTAGATTTCACGCTTGACCAGAGCTAAATGACTTCGCGGATATTGCTTAAATCTTCATTCGCCAATGCGGTCTCTGAAATCCTCTTGCTTTTCATTCAAAATTTGAGAATCGACCTTTCAAATCGAATATACCTTGAGGAAAGCTATACTTATTCGGACAATTAGATAAGATTCCTGAAATAAGTGCAGTGGTAAGTATAGTGCTTCGTTTAGGAAAAAATATTATTGAATTTCTATACTAGAATCATCTTTTATGAATTCTGCAAAATTATTTCTTCGTTCTGTGTAAGTCAACATTGCCTATAGTCCTTCAAAACTAACACTGTAGGAAAATTTCCACGTGTAAATAAATGTTGTAGTAAAAAAAATTTTTAAAATTGCTATTTTTATTGTTCATAAAAACTAGGCTATACCTGAAAACTTAGATCTTATATTTTGCTGAAATAATTATTCAAGGCTACTGTATCTAAATATTTAATATGTTAATCAATATTCCATTGTTTCTAGTATATCTACTGCTTGTAAACGATAAAATGGAACATTTTCTTTGACTTCATCATTTGGCGTGTCTTAAATTTATCAAATCGCACCGCTCGTACACTTCATAACCATGAGAAGAAGAAATCCTTAAAACTCTAGCGCGTCCTCCGCGGCGAGAAAAATCGCGCGATTTCACGTGAGCGGCACTTAACCTCTTTCAACATAACCCTCCTTCGCGTTATTTCCTGCAATTTTTCCCCTTTCTCTTCTCTCCCGCCTCATCCTCTATACATAGAAAATTGAGAAATCGCTGGCTCTGCCCTAAAAGAAGGAGAAAAAGACGTTCGCGAAGATCGGAAAAGCGGAGAGAAAGGCAAAGAGACGAGAACGGCAGGGACTGGTAACGAGATTATCAGTTTTATCCCGGGAAAATAATACCGGGCGGTTTAAGTAGCCTTAACGATGCGGTCGCTCTTGATGAATATTTATTGTGTTTCTCTTGCTTTTCGCTCGAGTCTGCGGGTTCGCGGAATACGAAATGCGTAGGTATTGGGTTTCTGCGTAAAGAGCACATCGCGAGTAACGAGAGTGCTCGTAAGTCGATACTGATTGGTTATCTGATTGTTGCGGGCTCATTATTATTTATTGATTATGTAGCAGTATGTATGGTAATGCGGCGCACAGATGAGATATTTTCCTCTCTACCTTATATTCGTAACCTCGAAATTGCCCCTCATTTTCCATATAAATGTATATAAGCCAATCAATCACAGACAAACTGTAGAAGTATTTAATCAAAATAATGTTTTATGAATCAGTAAGAATAATATAACAATAACACTTAAGATCTCTTTACAACCTGATTATTAATACTAAACAATAACTACGCATCGAAGACACTATAAAACCATCCAAACAGCTAATAAATTTCACCCCGAAAACGAAGGAAACAAGCATCTGCTTGAAGACTTTGAAAACCGCGCTCACGTACACAGTACCTCGACGCGGGGGAGGTTTTTTCATATAACCGCGCATACTTCTTCTCGCGATCTAATGTATGCAAAGCACATACATATATATGCCTGCATTATTATACAGCTGAGAGGCATTCGTACTTCTTCTCGCGCGCGTACGCTCGCTCTCTCGTGGCCGTTATGGGATTATTATGCGCGTTTAAGCGTCGACTTTACAAGGCCTCGGGCTCGTTATTTCTCCTTGGATCGCGCGTCCCGCTCTTCTCTCTCGCTCTCACGCTTTTAATCGTATGCCGCGTCTGCCCCGTCGCGCGTGATTTTTCCACCTTCGAGCTCCTTTTCGCGTGTCTACGGTATTAACTCGCTCGGTCTATTTTCCACACGACGACAGGGTTTCTAAGAAGGAAATATGAGATTGTGAGAAATCTGCCGATGAAGTTTCTAAATATACATGAACTCTCGTGCTTTTGGATTTATAACACATGTGGATATTGATATGTGAAGAAAATGTTGTGTGAATTGATAAAAATGAAGATAATTTGTCCATAAAAAAATATTAATATTATGCATTGTTAAATGAAACTCAGAGGAAAATAATAGTGGTTATTTTGATTTATTTTTCTTCTACATTTTCTACATTTGTTAGCATTCATACTTTTGTAACAATACTTCACATGAAACGTATATTAAATAATATGCATTTAAATTATTAAATTAGCTTTTCATACAATAATAGATGTAGTAAAATGTCAATCATTTTCATTTCCAACTTGTTAAATGCAAGTACCAAAATTTATATGCAATTGCTTTCTTAATCAAATTTTATTTTATCACATTCTTTTCTCTTTAAACAAAAGGGCACTTTTTGTAATTACATATTTTTTAACAAAAGATCGAATTTCTGTTCGTTAAAATAAAGAGATCATTTGAGAGTCAGATGTCAAAAGGTTCAGTAAAGCTCGCAAAAGGGCAGTTCACCGGAATTTATTTCACTTTGCCGTCTTTCATTTTAAATTTCACCTTTGCTGATATAAAATAAAAGAATTTTTCCCCTTCGCTTTTAATCTTACTTGATAAAACGCTTCGATGAATCAATGCTTCGAATCTAAAAGATTAAAAAGGAACATTCGTTTCGCGTAATCAATAAAGTAAGTTGCTGAATCGTAGATGAAAAGCACTTTTTTCTTGCTCATTTAAGTGAAAGGTAACGAACGTCAATCCCTCTATTTACAACCTAATTATTTCGATATAAACCAGTTCTATTAATCACAACCACTTTTGTAATTTGGATCATTTAAAATGATTTGAAATAAACAACAAAATATTCTTTTTCTTCAGATATAATTTTGAGTTCGTTTGATTTGCAAGTTCGACTATTTTTTCTTATAAAATAAAATTGTATGCACCGATAGCTCTACAATTAAAATTATTAAAGAAAATACATAACCCACTATCAAAATAATAACAATGGCTGTCAAAAAGAACTTATGAACCATTATTTGATGTTCAAGATGGTCTGATTTTTCGATGACTTGAGTCTGTTTTAGAAGGTAGTGATATATTCCAGATTGATGTAAGCGCTTTAAGATCAAATCAACTCCTGTAAGATACGGCGATGCTTTTTCAAA